>PIJE02002587.1:5000-22193 GCA_002895965.2 Coryphaenoides rupestris
GGATAAATTTGTAGTGTGAGGTACTCTCAACAATATGATCTGAGAACAGAACACTGAGTGCAAGTGTCGCAAATTAAAGATTATTTTGGAAATGAAACGGGTTATAGCGTTAGCAAAGATTATTTTGGAAATGAAACGGGTTATAGCGTTAGTCAAGGCGTTCCTGATTGTGAGCGATTCAAATCAAAAATCACCTCTGTACTCGTTTGTCACGCCGTACATCTTTGGTTTATGCGAGGTTTGATTGGGAGGGTTTTGGGTTTTGAGAGTCTGGAATCAGGGTTGTTGTGCGTCGTGTGTGTGTGTGTGTGTGTGTGTGTGTGTGTATTATCGTGCAGTAAATTAATAATAATGACAAATTCCAGGTTGTGTTTGTGCAAGATCTTTTAATTCATTATAATAAAAAGGGAAACAACCCAATGTTGAAAGACACCGGACACAGGACGTTCCCTCTAAAGTCAAAAATGATCTAATCAATTAAAACCTGAAAAGTCCAAAAGTATTCATCTTGTTTCACAAAAACTAAGAACCATTTACGTGGTATTTGGAGCTTTTGACACACAATGGATTTGACTGTATTTCACAATGCTTTTGTTGCTACTTGTCTAGTAACCGTTTATATGGTCTTGGTTTCTCTGAAAGATTCCCCGTCTCCAGTGAGTTCGCGCCAAAGGTCACACAAACACAATCTCTGCACAACCAACGATAAGTCAGACATTCCGCGACAACACGTGTTCTATAAATAGAAAACATAACCGTATTTCAAGCGCAAACTATGGTACAACGACAACGTCAGTTAACCTCATCTAACAGGGGACCCTTTACATCCAAAAACAAGGGAGCTGGGAGTGATACTCCAGCTCATAGACTCGTTTCACTTTCTAGTTGTAGATCAACGGTGGACAGGAGATGGACGCCTCAAAATCAAATGGCCGTCATAATGATTCCCACGATAATAAACAGCTTCTGGTTGTTTTCGGGGGCTTTTGTTATGTTTGAAGTGAAATTACAGCTTAGGCGGCGCTTTGGAGACTTTGAACAGTGAGCGCGTGATTCCCCCACTCATGTTCAGAATGAGTGGGCCAAGACAAACACTTCATCCCACAGTTCATCCCCCTCAAAAACAAACTTCACTTCTTCTCATGACGGCAGGCACACATAACAGCACCCACACTTGACACCCAAGTAGCCCAGAGTACAAATAAATCGTAGACACGACTTCTTGCTGTTGTTGCTGCCGCTGCTGTTGTTGTTCATCCTCCTCTCGGACATGAACGGCTAAACCATTATCCAATAAACAAGATCAAGCAGCACGTCTCAAAGGAGAGAGAAGAGTCTACAAATATATAAATAAAAGCCCAGAACCCACACATTCTAGTATGGGTTCTCCATACTAGAGAACCAAGACATGGTGTGTGTGTGTGTGTGTGTGTGTGAGGCCTGTTTGAAGGCATGGATCACACGCCTGCATCGATCAGCGGTGAGTCCCTGATCAATCACCACACCCCCCCCCGGCAGCCCATTGATCAGCAGAGCGTTTCCAGCCCGTAGTCGTGATCCATGAAGCAGATTTCCCGGTGGCTAAGTGTTTGAGGATATGCAGGACGCTGACGGTCCGAGTGTGGTGCGTCAGGGAGGACTCAACGTGTTGCACACACCTGTCCTGGACTCAATCAACCTGCTGCTGTAGCCACCATCGCTCGGTCACACACACACACACACACCCAACACACACACACACACACACGCGCGCGCGCGCGCGCAACACACACACACACACACACACACACACACACACACACACACCACACACACCACACACACACACACACACACACACACTCACACAACCACACACACACACACACACACACACACACACACACACACACACACACACACACACACACAATCTCACATACACACACACACAGAGCAGGAGAAGAGAGAGAGAGAGAGGAGAGAGAGAGAGAGAGAGAGAGAGGAGAGAGAGAGAGAGAGGAGAGAGACAGAGAGAAGAGAGAGAGAGAGAGAGAGAGAGAGAGAGAGAGAGAGAGAGAGAGAGAGAGAGAGAGAGAGAGAGAGAGAGGGAGGGAGAGAGAGAAAGAGAGAGAGAGAGATATTTTACATTATTTATATATATTTTTGTAAGTTGACTTACTTGCCTGTATATATTTAGTTCTTTATAAGTATATTTTAGAAACTCATATTTATACATTTGATTGCAATATTGCAGCTTTGTGTACACATTTCTTTGTTATAGAATATCTACAATTGTACATTTGTAAATCGACAATTGTAAATTTGATTTGTTTTGTTTTTGTTTTTATTTACCACTCGCTTTGGCAATGGAAATGTACGTTTCCCATGTCAATAAAGCTCTTTACATTGAATTTGAAATTGAAATTGAGAGAGAGGGGGTGAGAGAGAGAGCTAGAGAGAGAGGTAAGAGAGAGAGAGAGAGAGAGAGGAGAGAGAGAGAGAGAGAGAGGAGAGAGGAGAGAGAGAGAGAGGAGGGAGAGAGAGAGAGAGAGAGAGGAGAGAGAGAGAGAGAGAAGAGAGAGAGGAAGAGGAGGAGAGAGAGAGATAGAGAGAGGAGAGGTAGAGAGAGAGAGAGAGAGAGAGAGAGAGAGAGAGAGAGAGAGAGAGAGAGAGAGAGAGGAGAGAGAGAGAGAGAGAGGAGAGAGAGAGAGACAGAGAGAGAGAGAGGAGGTGGAGAGACACAGGGTCTGGTTAGAAGATTAAGTGGTGTGAGGGGAAAATGACCTCCATAGCTCCCCCTTATCTCAGGTCTTTTCTGCTTTCCCTTCACGGGAGCAGAGGCAGCTCTTTACAAGCCGCGGTCCAAACAGCACGTCCACGCACCGGACGACCCACCGGTCGCGTCGTCTCTATCCGGTAGGCTGTTTTATTCTTCCTACGCTGCGCCGGTCATCGCCCAAGAGGCCGAGGTCAACGCTAATCATTCCTAACGTAATCATCCAAAGTGTTTCGTCCCCCCGGCGCCACATACCAATGAAGGACTGCACGAACGGAGGTGGGGTGGGGGGCGAGAAAAGTGCTGTCTCAAGCAAACTCCCGCCGACGCCCCGTAAATGGCAGATTGGAATCGTTTCTGGTAATTGGAAGCCAGCGTGCGGCGGTGGCGGCGGGCGGCGGCGGCGGCGGCAGCACGCGCCGTTCGCGTTGCGTTTCAAACCATCGGGACAGTCGTCGGCCACAGGGAAGGACACGGGTCCACCCGAGGACATTCCTGTACTCAAGGTAGAGACTTCAGATACGCCGACACTGTCACCGGTCTGCGGGGAATGATTTGGTTTGCCGTGTGTGTGTGTGTCATGGGAGCCCCCGGACTTTTGGTTGTTGGCGTCGAAAGCATTCGATTTGGGTCTCAGGTGACGAACAAGCAACAACAACAGCAAGAGAGGAGAGGAGACGAGGACGGAAAAGGGGAACAGATCTAATGCTCGGGACTAGAATACACGAATACACAGAATACACAGAATACACTCGTTCTATTCGCCTCGTAAATAGGAACGCTGAAAAACAGCCCTGTTCCTATCTTCAGGTACCACAGTGATATATCGCTGCCTCTCCTACAACAAATGTACTCTTTGTAAGTCACTTTGGATAAAAGCGTCAAGTGCCAAATGCCCTCAATGTAAATGTAAATGTAAATACTGCACGATAATACACAATCATATTGAACATGTGGATATTTCTGACATGCGTACCTCATTTTGCAGCACGGGTCATGTAAAGTGGGTTATCGTTATTAAGCCTGAGTGAATGGGACCTGGTTTATGTCACCTCAAATGACCAGGAGAATAGAATGAATGATGGATATTACCAACATCGATGTATCGACGGCACAGACCTACAGGGTGATCGTCTGACCTAAAGTGCTTTGACTGAACAGTATTTACAAAGTGTGTATCTGATTAGAGTCAATCTTTTAAGGTTTAAAGTGTTCGATGAGAGCATGATTTGATGCGGTGGTGAATGGATTGGATAAGCGGTGCGCTGGTAGAAAACGAACCTGACTGTCTATAGTACCTTTTATGAGTCGATTTGTTCTACGCTCTGTTTGGGAGAATGTCTTAAATATGATTTAGTTCATGAGAGGTAGAAGTTACCGTTTGACGCGGAGACGGGAAGCTCAGATCGGAATTAGAAATAGTGGAGTCGTGAAGCCAGGCGGGATAGATGCTTTGGTGCCGAAAGTGGAACCCGTCATTGACCCAATCCCCAGACGCCACGGCCACTCTGTACCGGCACCGGATCGTGGATGAACGGTTTACCGGTTAAACCACTTAACGAATGCCAAAAACTCTCGATGCGTGCCGATTTCTGCTTCGATCAACGACAAAATAGCGCGTCGAATGTACTGTAACTATCAATCAAATCCATGTTTTCTCTCTTTTTGGTTAAAAGGTAAGGGAGGCAGGAGATTAATAGAATTAGATGAATTATATGAGAGAGAGAGGGAGAATAAGGTTGTATTCTCAGGCGAATGCCCACACAAGTCTTGCATCAGGTGTCCAAAGCGGCGACGGTGGGGGGGGGCGGTGGGGGGGGGTGTGAAGGTTATCAGTTTCACAGCGAGGCGGGAATAGATTAAAAACCGTGGGACAGACGAGAGAGGAAAACGGAGTGAGGATGAGGAGGGAGATTGATGTGGGCCGATCCATAGGCTTCAAGTGTACAGGTTTCCCAGGCCGTGATTGATGGGAGGCGAGCATTGATCCAGACGCCGTAAATAAACACCTCCGCAGATTATTTATGCAAACAGACTTAGCCGCCGCCGCGCTAAAAGGACGAGCAGCCGCGTCCTTGGGAAAGACCACTTAACATCGACGAGCCAGCCGTCGCACACGCTAGCTTCCGGAAGGATCCCCTCTGGTGTACGTACAAACGTATTATGAGTACTACTACTTACTACTAACTTTATTTTGTGTAGCACTGTTCAAAGCAGAGTTTACAATGTGCTTTGACAGACAAAGCAAGAACGTGTTACTCAGAAGACAATTATAACAGAAAGGCCAAACAAAAGCGAGACAAGATCATGGTACAGTTGAGATAAAGTTGGAACACAAAGACAAAGACAATAAAAAACCAAAACATGAAAAAAGAACAATAAAATAAAAGATGAATAAAAGATAAACACAAAAATAAAGCCAGTAAAAGAATAAGAAGAACAAACAGGACAAATAAATCCTATTATCTGTTGTTTTTATATACGACAAAATATTCTATGGCAGCATTCAGGAGTGCTGATTAGTCAGCTAAATTGGTATTTTTATGCGATTGACAGACAGGATCACACAAGATGATGAGGATGAGGAGGAGGAGGAGGAGGAGGAGGAGGAAGAGGAGGATGATGAAATGTTCTTCTCAACCTTTCCTTTCAAGTCTGATGGATGAATACCCGTTGCATATGGGATCGATTGATCCCAATGTAAAACGGTACATCCATACATTTATTCACTAGGTTTGCAAAATGTGGTGTTTCACGCAGTTTCATCATTACCAAGTAAATCCCTGTGTGCGCGTGTGTGTGTGTGTGTGTGTGTGTGTGGCACGTTTATGCACACACACATGCACACACACACACACACACACACACACACACACACATGCTCACACGCACACACACACCACCACCACCAAGGTTATAGCGCCGACAATGTAAAATAGTAGCTCAACTCCGTTACCTCACGCTATTTATTAAACTCCCAGATTGCGTCCTAAACTGTAGATTTCCCCGGGGCAACGGAGGGAAGTAAATTGTCCCCCCCGCCACAAACGTGACAATACAATACACATTTTGAAATATTACCTTCTTTTGCTTCCTTAAAAACCCCACTTGACCTGCCACACCACCACCCACCCTCCCTCTCTCCCACCTTCCCGCTCTCCCACCCACAACGCTTTCCCAGTTCAAGTGCAAAAGCGTACGGTTTATACTTCTATTCCTTTAACGTAGAATACATAACCTCCATAATACGCACGGTATATTTTATACGCAGCATATGATCACATCGGCCCCGGCCAACGGCGGCACGGTGCCAGCGCCAGAGGAGAGGGAGCCGGTGGTCAGGCTGCGATGGGGGTCGTGGTGTTTTTCATGTTATAAGTGCACGTTCAATAAAGTTAGACTAATGCTCTGTTAGTTGTCTGCTTGCTTAAGCGGCAGAGTGTTAATGCTTACGGTGGCGGGGCTATTAAACACGCTTTTATCTCGATGTTCCCCGTCAACGCCGATGCCGCTGCCACGAGCATCTGGCAGCGGCCGTATGGACATTTGATTCGACATTATTTGGGGATATTTCTAGATGAACAACCGCAGTGCGTGTGCGTGTGTGTGTGTGTGTGCGTGTGTGTGTGCGTGTGGGTGTGCGTGTTTTTCCCGTACAGACTCTTAGATTCTCATTTGAGGAGTGCTGAACAGGCACCGGCGTTCATCACTGCAATAGCCGTGCCTCACAGCCTCAGACGGTAATGACAACGCAGCCTCCGTCGGCGTGGCCCCCCTGCAGGCCGCGGAACGGTCTAGTACGCCCCAGGGAGTGAATATGCACCTCGGGGTTAACCCTCCAGGGGTCAAAGTGTGTGTCGCGTGGCTCAGGACGCGGACCGAGAGAGACATCGCTTCCCTTTGTCCCGCAAAAGCGTCTCTCAAAGCTGCCTCTCAAGCTCTGAGCACAAACGTTTGAAATTTGCACTTTCTCGGAATTGCCCTCGATGTCCTTTAGCGGTTTTCCTCCGAAATTCTGCTTTTTACGATGTTTTTCCCCCCACATGCTTCTGTTGGTTTGTTTATGTGCTGTCGTGCATTGTCGTCGACGGCCTCGCGTCTGCTTTTTATGTTCCGCGCACAAAGCGAATTCCCCAGAGGTGCCGTAAAGGTTCAAGTCAATTCTTTTCAATTCAATGCAATTCATTAATTCGTTCAAAGCGGGGTTAGGGTTAGCACGCCGTTACATTCCCGCATGTTCCTGCATATCGCCATCGGCTGTGCGCACGATGGAAGGTTAAATGCTATGCAAGGGGTGGGAAGGAATTCATTGTTTAACAGGCGGGTGGGGGGGGGGGGTTCTTTTATACGCCGCCTTTGTGTTCATGCTAGCGGTGGTCGGCGTACGTCGTCAACACGCGTGCCGACGTACACGTGAGCGCTACACACTTCGGAGGCGAACGTTGCTCAGTCAGTACGTACATCTACACTGTCATAAGATGAAGATAAGATAGAACTTTAGAACTTTATTCGTCCCGAAGGAAATTCTTGTGCCAGTGGTTGCTCAAAAATACCAACAACATAAGAATAAAAACAATTGAATAATAAATATAAGCCTAAAAGAAAAACAATATACTGTAGGTAAGATACATATTCAGTGAAAAGAAATGTTGCCAATGATATTAATTAAATACAATAGAATACAAAATCTACAGTGTCTAAGCCTAATAGAGTAACAATCATCAGCACAAAACAAATGATTAAAGCCATTGTTAACACTAAGATTATATTTACATTTGCATTTATGGCATTTGGCAGATGGTTTCATCCAAAGCAACTTACAAAGAGTACATTTGTTGAAGGATAATAATTGCAAGGTTAATAGAATGCAAGAACGAAGTCAAGACAAAAACAAAGTTTAACTCAAATATTATCTTATTTAAGCTGAAGTATTATTATCATTATTATTATTATTAAATATATGATTCATATTATTATTGTATTATTATTGAGCATTATATTATTTTAGCCCAAAAAATGAAGCAAAACAAAGTAGTGATAGGAAAGTTTGTGTGGCATCTTGTTGCTCTTGAAGGATTGTGTTTTCTCCAAACAGCCCTAAAGTCAGTCCTGTCCTGGCTGCTGGCCGGCCTGCTTTTTACTGTCTCCATTTTATTACCATTCTGAAAGTCGCTGGCATTCGTTCCCTCAAGTTGTATACCACGACATTTGTATTTTGAAGGGGAAAAAAAAAAAACGTCCGGTACACACACCGCCAGTTGCTTGTTACCGGGGTTGGGAAAATAACGTCAAAAATAGCCCAGCGAGCGCAAACAACCCGCGGATAAGTAAATAACATAATGCATCTCTTTTTAAGCTTGACGAGGCGCATGCGGCGTGATTACGGCGTTTTGTGAAAAGCGTGTCGCGTGTACAGATGCCCAACACGCAATCACAGTCACATCGACGCGTTTTCGCCATTCGTACGCGAAAAGGAAATTGCCCGATTGAATCACATCCTCCCGGAGTCCCGAGCGTGCGGCGACGTACGCTATCTGTCCAATAGGCAGTCGGCATGTCGTATCTATCAAGTCCTCGACTCGAGCTGCGCTGGTAATCAACAATTAGCCACTCATCCGGTCTCCGTGTGGGGAATATAATCTCTCCCCGAGATCCTCCGCCGCCCCCCTTAGCTCCCATCCCTCCCCTGTTGGTGTCTGTCTTCCACCCTTGTTGGGCCGCCGCCACCGCAGAACACAACAGGAAATTAACAATCATATTTTTCCCCGCGTCTTAGACCCTTAGATTTGATTTCTCAAGACCGGGGAACAAATCAATGGCAGTATCTGATGTGTGTGTGTGATGTGATGTGTGTGTGATGTGTGTGTGATATGTGTGTGTGACTGTCTCATCTCTGTGCTTCTCCAGATTCCAGACAATCTCCGTGTCTGGGTTTGCGTTGATTAGATGACAGCGTGTGTGTGTGGTGTGTGTGCTGTGTGTGTGTGGGTGCCTGTGTGTGTGTGTGTGTGTGTGTGTGTGTGTGTGTGTGTGTGTGTGTGTGCGAGAGAGAGAGAGAGAGAGGGGAGAAATAAATAAATACATATATTTCAAGTGTCATCCCTTTTCAACTGCAGTTATTTCTTGTCAATGACAAACGATGAATATTCTCAAAACTATGGGGTGGTGGGTGGCTGGGTAGGTGGGTGGGTGGGGGGCACCTCGCTTTCTTGGTGACACACCACCCCCCGCCCCCCACTAAACAATGATTGTTTATCCTCAGCCGTGGAACGTCACGTTACATTACGGCCCAAAGTGGCACGGTGAGAAATCTGTCTGCCTCGGAATGGCGGCGAGCGATGTGACGTTTGGCGGATGGGTGTGTGTGTGTGTGTGCGTGTGTGTGTGTGTGTGTGTGTTTTTGTGTGTGTGGGTGGGGTGGGGGGCGGGGGGCCATAAATGGATCAACATCGAGCAAACCGACGACTTCTGTTTCACGGCGACATGAGCAAAGACCAAAACAAAGGGAGCACGACAACAAAAGAATATGGCACGCGCAACACACACACGTGCACACACACACACACACACACACACACACACACACAAACAACACACACACACACACACACACACACACACACACACACACACACACACACACACACACACACACACACACCACATAGTCACCTCATCACACACACAGAAAACAGACCACACACACACATACACGCGCCCTCTCTCTCTCTCTCTCTCTCTCTCTCTCTCTCTCTCTCTTCGCTCCGCTCTCTCTCTCTCTCTCTTACATGCTCCGTGGTGTTGGGTGCCGCTACTCAGGTAAGAAATATTCTATTTTTGTCTGTTTGTGTGCATTATTTGTGCGTCACGATATCACCTTACCTCCAAAGAAAAGTACAGCTTACATACTGCACTGTAGGTTGGTCAATTTTCTATCTTTACAGTCACCTTAAGATTTTATATGCAGTAGTTTCGCAGCGCTTTTGAGGTCTCATGGCTTTAAGAGACTGGATAAAATAAAATATTATTGTGTACAATACACCTTCTTGTGTCCCATAGAAACAGCGTCCTCCGTCCGTTTAAGATTGTTATTTCGAAAATGGAAAAATCCATGTATACTTGTACCTCATCATTTTGTCACGCTGCTGTTGGTAAGACCGTGTATTAACCACAATTTACCGTCCGGTGAGAATGTTCCACAAGCGACGGTCACGTCGGGAGTAGCAGGGGACACCGCGCTCACTGACACCGTGGAAATCATTAAGCGTTATATTGACCTCATAAGGCCACAAGCCAGTCAATAAACCTCTCAATTCATCCATCCGTCCGTCCACGCAACAATAACTGCTGCGGTGTGTGGCTGACACCGGCTGTATGACCGGGGTGCACACTCTATTGATTCCGGGTTAAATGGATGTGAGGCACAAAAAGTGGTCTGCAGTCTCTCAATAACAAAACCGTTTAACAATGATGAGGCTGAGGAAGCCAGCTTACAGTCCACCTCTTAGTTAGTTGTCCCGATGAACGTTAGCGCCATGCGTTTTGGTTTTCAGCAGCCCCGATGGCTTGTGTATGTGTGTACGCGTGTGTGTGTCTGTGTGTGTGTGTGTGTGTGTGTGGTGTGTGTGTGGTGTGTGTGTGTGTGTGTGTGTGTGTGTGTGTGTGTGTGTGTGTGTGTGTGCACGTCTTGCACAGTGCCATTCGACATCAAATAATGTGCACGTGCAGTACATATATGAATCTATCGATTTTTTTTAAATTAGATTTTGTCTCATGGTGTCAGCGCTGAGACAAAACATGCACCCGTGTGTGTGTGTGTGTGTGTGTGTGTATATATACACACAGGTCCCGGGTACTCAAGACACCCATTCACCACGGTGTCAAGAACATCCCATCAACATGCATGAAGAGAGAATGCCATGTTGTGTTTTGTTGTGTTATCCGTGTGCACCGCTGAAGGTACACAACATGGCTGAGAGGGACCACGGCTCAGCGGAGAGAGAGTCGTCTTAGCGGGGCCATACAGTATATACCCTAAACTGCTGGAGATATGAACTCACAGAAGGACTTGATCGGTATCTGTTATATATATATCTATATACAGTATATATATATACCATTATGATGATAACAGTTGTACACAGAGCTGCAACAGGTGCAAAACACAATGGAATGATTGTGGTTAAATGATGACGACAGATAAAAGATAAAGGAATATAAAAAATGTCTATATATAATATAATATAATATAATAAAATATTCTAATATTATTTTATTTATTTCTAATATAAATAATATAAAATAAAGAATACAGTAGGCCTACATCAAATGTATTTTATACAGCTTGTATCATTATCGAAAAATAAGTACATTTAAGAATATTAAGTAAATACATACTTTCACTGTCACCATTTTAAACAGCGCCCCAGGAAAATCAGTTCACGGGAGACAGAACGGTGCCATGGTAGCTATAACAGTCATAACACTAAAAATAAAACAAAGTTTTTAAAAGTATTTCTGTTCTGATGAATTGTGTACCGTGCTGTTCACGCACCTGGCCAACAGCTGACCACATTTGGGAGAATATTTCTTCCCATCTACTATTTTCAGCACGTCTCCAGCTGTACACACAGGGTCGTACACGACTCCACGTGTATTAATAAGGCTTCATTTATTTGGTGTCTAAAAGCCCTGCGTTTATTTTGGAACAACCTTCAAGAGTGCAACTGCACAACACAGAGGCTAAAAACTAAACTCTCGAGGCATGTTGTCTTACTTTAGTGGAAGCAAACAGAATAAGGACGATTTTCACTGCACTCCTGTCCATACGGTTGGTTTCTTAGGAAGAGAGCACACACACACACACACACAAGTTATATTTTATTTCACCGGAAGGGGTGTATAGCAGCGACGTGAGTTATTATCATCTATAGCGTGCAACGACGGGTGCTTTTTTAACTCTTACATCTAATCTCAAGTGTTTATCCCCTGGGCTACGGCCACAGAAAAGGGCCAAAGACTTCTGCTTCCAGCCCCCGAAACAATACTCAGTTCTCAAAGTCATAAGATCACTGGAGCCACACTACGTGACTGCCTGTCCTGTCGTCATCGGGGTGTCTTGAAGTCTGTCGCAAAGTCTCAATGCCACAATGCCACATCGGTGGCTTAGTTCGGGGCTCCTCCAAGGACACAGGCAGCAGTGGTTGTTGAAAGTCCGGTTTATTGTAAAAGGGCGCAGGTACAGTGAAATTAACAGAGCTATGTTTTAAGTCGCAAACACATGTGAGAAAGGACACTTCCAAACTGGATGTCCGAGTTGTTTGTGGTGAAAGTAACAAGGAGGAAAATGAATGAAATACGGAGGCGAGAATGTTTGGCGAGACGCGAGGTTGGAGGTAAATAAATGATTTCAACTGAAAATGTATTACAACTCACCCCCCCCCCCCCCTCCCCCCCTACATGATTTTGACTGACTGACAGGTCCAGATATTTAACCTGTTAGATATCCTATGACTGATCTGTGAGCCTCTCGGTTGCCACATGAGCAGTTCACCCCGCGCTACGATATGTCTCCGATTTTGGGCTTCCAAAAACTCGTCGGCGACTGGAAAAATCGGGCAAAAAATCGCGTTGTGTGAATTCGGCATCAGCCTGCTCAGCCACGGGCGTTCAAATCTCTGACTTTGACATCCTGCTCCCTGGCTCTGGACAACAGCATCACAATCTTAACAAAGAAGACAATATCATGGACAGATTGAGACTCTGCCCCCTCCGGAAACATGAACTCATAAACTCTCTCTCTCTCTCTCTCACACACACACACACACACACACACACACACACACACACACACACACACACACACACACACACACACACACACACACACACACACACACACACACACAAACTCATTCTCCCTCTCTCTCACACACATACATAGACACACACACACACATTCTCCCACTCTCTCTCTCACACACACACACACACACACACACACACACACACACACACACACACACACACACAAACTCATTCTCCCTCTCTCTCACACACATACATAGACACACACACACACACACACACACATTCTCCCTCTCACACACACACACACACGCACACACACACCCTAAGACACACACGCACACACACACCCTAAGACACACACACACACGCACACCTCTCACAATCTAACCCCGGTGATCAAAGGCTGACGAGGCTCGTATGTCGAGTGTCGGGTGGACAGCTTGGTGGGTTTCTTGATCCTCGCGTCCCTCCGTACGTCCCGTACCTTTCCCCACACCCGTGGAAAAGACAAGAGCCCCGTCCGGCCCCGTCCGGCCCCGTCCGGCCCCCGCGCCGCGCCGGCCCTGTCAAGCTGACGGCCTAGCATCTCATCCAGCCTGTCAACTAGTTAATGGTGTTTGTTAAAGGGGCCCCGTGTTCGACAGCTGCCCAGTACATCAGTCTGCCACACGAGCTGGGGCCCCCGGTAGTCGGCCTGTCAGTGAGTCAAACAGGCCGCCACCGCCCGGATGGCCAACCTGTCGGCCAGTTTAGCCGCCGTGATGTTTAGCTTTGAGAGATAGCGCACGACGTCAGATAGATATTGATATTGAGCTGTGTGTGTGTTCACTGTATGTGAGTCGCCCTCGCTGGGGGGATTGAGTTTAGTATCATGGGAAGTTGAGGGAGAAGAAAGATAGAGGGTTTGATGTGATTGAGTGTGTGTGTGTGTGTGTGTGTGTGTGTGTGTGTGTGTGTGTGTGTGTGTGTGTGTGTGTGTGTGTGTGTGTGTCTGCGAACCTTTTAGTTGCAGAATTCGTTATAGAAACTTTTTTTCACGTGCGAATGTGAGGAATCTACAATGGTAAATTCTAGTTCTGATTCATTAGTCAATGTTTTATCCTATGTTGAGAAGCGTAGGATATAAGTTACCCTCACACTTTTGTGTGCATTTTGTTTTCCTGGACACTTAAACATCATCTTCACACACACTTGCTTTAGCGTGCATATTTGTAATTGGGCGCGATTGAGCTAATTGCGCTAAACTAAACAGAGATGGAAAGACACACGGTGAGGGAACCATTAAGTAGGAGAAAACGATAGAGAGAGAGAGTCGTAACTTTCACGCACCCCGTCGGAAGGACTCTGTTCACACCGATCCACTTCTAAATCCAGATCTAGAAATGATTCTAGATCTGGAAACAACGTTGTTTTCTTTCCACAGTTTTGTGTGGAGCTCAGGGGTAGACATGCGTGCTACGCTGGCGCAATTACACAAAACACAATTACCACAATTACCATCTTAAACCCAATCACCATCTTGTTACCCACAGGGTCCAAAATTAATACCTGCCAGCAGCCAATGGCAGGTAGATTTGACCATTTGGCAGGTAAAGAAGTAGAGGGAGAAATAATTGCTTGGCAGATAATTTTTTTTAAAGCAGATAAAATTTAGCAGATAAAAACACACATCTCCAAATGTGGATTTTGGTTCTGACCTTGCAGGCCTTCATTGTCTAGAGACTGTTCATGTTCGGAGACGGTTCTACGGACATTATACTCTTTGTGTAAAAACAATGGATTTCACAATTCAGATACAATCTGCATCATCGGATTATAGGTAATTTTCCTTGCAAATTGTGGTCTAGCAGTTGCACATATTGGATGCTTGTGTCATGCAAACATTATGACACAGACGTGGGGCAACAGCATATGCATGTACAGTATATGCCAAGACTAATGCATGTCTTTGTGTGTCAGTGTTTATGTAACTTGAGTCGGGCTTATATATCTGACACATGGATGCCCCACATTCCTCCATTTGGCTGGTCAATTAGTTATGTGTACGCCGATCACTTTTTTGGTTGATATCATTGAATAAGTATGCGTTTTTCGGACAACTCTGAAATATTAAATATAAAGCAAAAAATCTACCCCCAAAAAGAAAGAACAACTCCCCTTGTTTGGGCTTCAGGATGTGGAGGCAATTGCCATCGTCGCCAAATCCGTTGTTGGCAGGCAGCACAGCAACACAGAGGCTGGCAACTTCTGCCGGAGTTCAACCAGAGTTCTCCACTTCAGTGTCATTCATTCCACGCTCACTTGTGAGGGTTTTGCTTTGGAATTGAATTTGATCTGAAGAGCGGGAACGCCCAAAACCTGGAGCACAGATACAAACTCACAGTAAACTGTACCTCTCTGTCTCTATCTGTCTCTCTCTCTCTCTCTCTCTCTCTCTCTCTCTCTCTCTCTCTCTCTCTCTCTCTCTCTCTCGTGGGTCTCTCTCTCTCTGTCTCTCTTACTCTTTCTGCAATCTCACTATTTAGTCTCTTCATCTCTCTTTCACTCTCGGAGGCTCTCTCGTCTTCTGTGGTCCTCTCTAAGTCCTTCACAGTTTTCTGTCTTTTTGTCCTTCACAGCCTCTGTATCTCCCTGCTCTGCTCTCGATCTCTCTCTGCTTCTCAGTCTCTTCTCCTCTCTCTCGGCTCTCTCTCTCTCTCTATCTCCCGCCTCTCCATCGAACTGTCTCTCCTCTATGCTCTCATCTACGCTTCCTGTTTCCCTGCTATCCCGACTGCGACAGCCCACACAACCGATGTTCAGGCTGTTGCTTGACGAGGAGCCAAGGAGAAGAGGCTGAGAAATGTTCAAAAAACACGTGTTTGAGTGCACCAGCAGGGTCGCACTACTCGTTCGTGTTATGGGCAACTCTAGAGGCAATACGGCAAGGGTAATAATCTTCATAGTTAATATGTCATACTTTACAAACACGGTGCTGGGCCTGCATGTGTGTAATACTTGTTTGCAAGTTATTGTGTGTGTGGTGTTGTGTGTGTGTGTTGTTGTGTGTGGGTGTGTGTTAGAGTAAGTTTGCGTACTGGAACAGTCCGGGCTCTGTTTGGGTACTGAAAGAAAAAAGAAGCACTTCGTACCCGCTTCCACTCAAGTTTATGTGCTGGGTGTTTTCAATGCCAAAAGAAACTTGTGGTAAAACCTCAGTATGGGCACACACCAGGGATTGAGTGTGTGGTGTGGTTGTGTGTGTTGTGTGTTGTTGTGTGTGTGGGTTGTTGTTGCGTGGGGTGTGTGCGTGGGTTGTGTGTGGCGGTAGGTGTGGCTGCGATACTGGAGGGTGCATTGAAGCACGCGCACATTGAGTGGGAAGGTAAGGATCTTAGTACCCAAGCCTCCGGGGAGTTTCCAGTACGCGAAAACTGTAACTCTAAACACAGCACACACACACACCACACACACGCACAGCCACACACATGATCACTTTTTAACTTCTAGCAAACAAGTATACACACATGCATCCACAGCACCCGGTGTTGTAAAGTTATAACATATAAGCTATGAAGAATTTACTTACCCTGCGTACTTAAGAGTCATAAACGAAGAGAGTCGGCCGTGCTGGCTGCCTCCAAACACGTGTCTTTAACATTTTTCTCAGCAGCGTCTCTTTCTCTTGGCCCCTCGCTTCTCAAGCACGAGCCTGAATTGGTGTCGAGTACATGGGAAACAGGGGGGAAGAGGAGACTAGAGAGACGAGTGAGTGGGGAGAGGGGGAGCATAGAGAGAGAGAGAGAGAAGAGAGGAGACGAGGAGAGAAGAGAGAGAGAGAGAAGGGAGAGAAGAGAGGAGAGAGATACAGAGGGTGAGGAAC
Organism: Coryphaenoides rupestris; assembly: GCA_002895965.2. Classification (NCBI taxonomy): domain Eukaryota; kingdom Metazoa; phylum Chordata; class Actinopteri; order Gadiformes; family Macrouridae; genus Coryphaenoides; species Coryphaenoides rupestris. The sequence continues at coordinate 21,431 of PIJE02002587.1, forward strand.
AAAGACAGAAACGTGCAAGGAGCTAAGAGAGGGACACAACGAGAGAGGAGAGAGCTCGGAGAGCTGAGAAGAGAGATGAGAAGACTCAAGTAGTGAGATTGGCACGAAAGAGTAAGAGAGGCAGCGACAGAGGAGAGGGATGGTTGGAGTTTGTATTTGGTTGGCTCCAAGGTTTTGGGTCGTTCATGTCGGGTCCGTTGTGCGTAAGCCGCCCCGAGAGAGCCCGTCGGAAGGATCTAGGGGCCTGTTCACTACCCGATCCCACCTTCTACAATCAGCAATCTAGAAATGATTCTAGATCTGGAACAACTTGTTTTCCTTGCCACAGTTTGTTGTGGGGAACTCAGGGGTAGACTGCGTGTACGCTGGCCGCATATTTACACAAAACACATTAACATCTTAAAACCAATCACCATCTTGGTTACCCGAGCAAGGGTTCCAAATTAATACCTGCCAGCAGCCAATGGCAGGTGATTTGACAATTTTGGCAGGTTAAAGAAATAGAGGGAGAAATAATTGCTTGGCAGATATTTATTTTTTTCAAGAGAAAGATAGCAGAAACACACATCTCCAAATGTGGGATTTTTGGTTCTGCCTTGCAGGCCTTCATTGTTCTAGAAGATCTGTTGCAGTTGGGAGACGCGGTCGTACGGACAGTATTTGGTAGTGTAAAAACATTTCTGGAATTCCACAATTCAGATACAATCTGCATTCATCGACTCTCTGGGTCATTTTCCTTGGACGAATTGGTGGCTAGAGAGCG
>PIJE02002587.1:41180-58005 GCA_002895965.2 Coryphaenoides rupestris
CTCTATCTCTCTCTCCCATATCTCTCTCCCATCCCTCTCTCTATCTCTCTCTCCCATATCTCTCTCTCATCCCTCTCTCTATCTCTCTCCCTCTATATCTATACTTTTGGAATTAGCGAGGCAGCCAGGCTTGGAGGAAGGCCAGAGAGCACTGTGGGTATTGGAGTTTGTATAGTTTATAGGGTGGTCAACTGGTCATGTGAAGGAAGAGGATAGTGATAGTGATAGTAAAGGAACGATAGAGCCAGGCTACTGTCTGTATATTGCACCGGATGAAATAAACAAGACTTGACTGATCGGCCAAGAGAGATGCACAGAACAACCACAGCAGATAATGGATATAATTAGTGTTTTATTATTATTATTATAATATTTAAAAGGACAATGTGTTCACAGATGTAGGCCATCAGGAGTACTGCATGCTACTATTATGAATGATGGCATTTACCAGCCAAATGTAGTATTACACAATATACTGAAACCCCAGAGTATGAGCTATATAATTAAGTACGATGGCACACAATAGAAATGACCTAGATTACCCAAACTTTGGTATTTCACGCTGATAAAACGAAATCATTTTGTTGTTTTGTTTGTTTGTATAGTCTTTTGCCAACATGGCATATCTGGTACACTGTCATTAGATGGACGTTTCTATTTGTGTTTTTATTGTATTCCACCAAGAGTGAACGTATCTCAACAAACACACTGTTTGCTTTTTAAAAGGATAACCTGGCCAAGAAAGTAAGCATCTGAGAAAGTGACAATGTGTACAATACATGAGCACACACACACACACACACGCACACACACACACACACACACACACACACACGCATACACACACACACACACACACACACGCACACACACACACACACACACACACACACACACACACACACACACACACAGGTCTGTGTCTCATCAGGATTCTCTCCAGAATGATCCATGACAGTGTTGTCCCTCGACCTATCCCAGCTCCACCTCTCTCTCTCTCTCTCTCTCTCTCTCTCTCTCTCTCTCTCTCTCCTATATCCTCCCCAATCCTCTCATCAATGCACATGACAGCCATGTTTAACCCCATCAACCCCCTGCCCCACCTCGAGATTGTTCTCATCTTTTCTTTCTTCTGTCTGCCAACTCTTTCATTTCCATTTAGCCTCTCCGTACACCTGCATGTATATATATCTATATATCTATATAACTAGGGCTGTCAATCAAATATTTACACACGAGTAATCACATGAGTGTCCATATATACAGTATATATATATACAGTATATGTATATATGATTAATCTGTGGCTGATATTGTGTATGCTTTAAACTTGCCGTGCGCACAAACCCAACAACAGACTTATAGCTGTAGGCACTCATGTGAATGCACTATGAATACAGTACCCAAGTTAATTTGTCCGAAAAAAGAATGGCATTAAAAGAAATGTATTATCATGTTTGAGCCCCCATGAAAAGAAACCATATAGGGCCCCACCACGGCCGAGCGGGAAAAAAGTCACGTTATTTTACAAAAAACTCATTTTAACCATCATTATATATATGGACCCATATAATACTGTGACACTTTTACTATGTGGTTAAATGAGGTTTGCTTGGAGTATCATGCTTATCTTCTTCATGTTTGTTTAAGTAGGCTATTTATTATGTAAGAGGGTGACAGGGGCCCTCCAGTATATTTATTTATATCCAGTATATTCTTTTTGATACAAATGTCAGTCTATCAACCAATTTATTTTGCCAATTTTACTGTACAGTAGTTGTGTCACGAATTACTTAGAAGAAAATAAATCCAAATAAAAACAAACTTTTAATTTCAGGCTTTTAGCTGGGCCCTCCTCCAATTTGGGCCCTTGGGTAGTCAGTCAGTCCCACTTTTCCCCCCGCAGTCCGACGCCCCTGTGTGTGTGTGTGTGTGTGTGTGTGTGTGTGTGTGTGTGTGTGTGTGTGTGTGTGTGTGTGTGTGTGTGTGTGGCAGTGGGCGCACTAATGCACAGGAAATATGCCCAGTGAGTGTGAACACTGGGTGGAGGAAACTCGATCCGTGCGGAACCGCGTGGAAGAAAGCCAAGCCAAGCCAAGTCGCTTTTGCCGCATAATTCCGTTCCTCTCAATTAGAGTGTTGACGGGCTCCAACGGGGCCCGCCTGTTGTCACGGCAACCCCTGGCCCCACTGGCGAGGGGAAAACCATCCACTGCAATTCCACTGCAAAAATCACAGCAGGGGGAATTGAGCAAACCTGGGCGGAGAAATGAGAGATGAATTTAATTTCATCGGCATCATCAAGTTGCAATGAAAAGCAATAATAGTCATAAAATAAGGACTAATACAAATCCTTTAATCTATATTCACAACAATTGCAAAAATTAATTAAACTTGTAATATAATAACGAATATAATACAAATTATAATGACTACCGGTAAGATTAAGCGACAATTAAAGAGAAATTCCAGAAATGACATTACAACACCATCGCACTCTCTGCCTTTTGGTTAAAGCTGGGATTTCTCCCTGTTTCCACTCAGCTCTGAAGTGGCTTCAGGTACGCTCACCATGGGTGGTGGGTGGCGGTGGGTCGGGGGTCCCCTGTGGTTTGCGATATGTCACTGCTTCCCCTTGGGTCAGGACCAGTTCAGTCGAAGTCGAAGGCGATCCACAGCGCGTGTTTTACGTCGTGACCATGTGACGCAGTGGCGATGCGCCGACCAACCAAACCTGCCGTTGCGTCCGCTTTTGCTCCGCCTCCCACCCGCATACACACACACACACACTTCGCTGTGGCCATTTAAACCCTGTGATATAGTGGAGAGGCGGGCCCCACAATGGAGGGACTCGCCCAATTACTATCTTTGTGGCTCAGCTATCGCCGGGGAGCCGTATAACATATGATCTCGCTGCTCGGATTCCTGGGCCTGCCTTGTTTGGCTGAGATAATGTCTCTCGGCTCACTGTATAAATCTACAGCCGAGCAACGCCCCGGTCACAACAACAACAACAACAACAACAACAACAACAACAACAACAACAACCACATGCGTGCGTCGAAGATGCGGAGGCACACACCTGAGCTGATATAGTACAAACGGCTCACAGCCAGCTACAAACACACACACACACACACACACACATACACACACACACACGCACACACACAGCCAGCCGTCTGAATACCTTGTCTTGCCTGTATATTTTTATATTTTGCCTGTATATTTTTACATGCACACGCACACACACACACACACACACACACACACACACACACACACACACACACACACACACACACACACACACACACACACACACACACACACACACACCCCGATACACGCACACAGATACACCCACTCACACACACCCACTCACACACACACACACCCCGATACACACACAGATACACCCACACATGTGTGCAGCACACACATTAACACAGGAGGTCCATCCACACGCACGCACACACACACACACACACACACACACACACACACACACATGCACAGACACACACATGCACACACACACGCACACACGCACATATGTGTGTGTGTGCACATGCAGACATGCTCACAGGGGCACACACACACAAGACAGCGGTTGCTTAGAAATAACACATTTTCACAGACACTACAGGAGGAATCTGTGTTTGTTATCATGGAACAGAGAGGAAACATCGGCTTTTCATGTTTTAATTAGCAAACAGCATCTCTGCTTTACCCCGCCTCCCTCTCCTCCCTCTCCTCCCTCTCCTCCCTCTCCTCGCTCTCCTCTCCTCCCTCTCCACCCTCTCCTCTCTCCCTCTCCCTCGTCTCCCTCTCCTCTCCTCTCCTCTCCTCTCCTCTCCTCTCCTCCCTCTCCTCTCCTCTCCTCCCTCTCGCTCCCTCCGTCCCTATCCTCTCCTCTCCACTCTCCTTCCCTCTCTCCTCCTTCTCCACCCTCTCCTCCCTCTCCTCCCTCGTCTCCCTCTCCTCCTCTCCTCCTCTCCTCCCACCCTCTCCTCTCCTCCCTCTCCTCTCCTCTCCTCTCCTCTCCTCTCCCTCCCCTTCCCTCCTCCTTCTATTTTATTCATTTCGTTTTGAATGCCGGGAAACGGAAAGACATTAATAACTGAAAGAAAGGAAAACAAGTGTATTTTGGGGGAGCTGTGGCTGTGATACCCGGACACCGGCGGCCGGGGGACACACCGGGGCGAGACTCCAGGGAGACACCTCCGAGAATCTCTTTTCAGCAAACTACAGTACGTTGGGGAAAAAAAATGGAGGGGGAATCGAGGGACATCGAAATCTTCGAGCGCGTCGAAGAATCGCCCCAAACGACAACGCCGGGCAAAGTGGTCCTCGCAGCAGACGGGGGGTCTAATAGGACCGCAGAGCGCGCGGGGATGCGGAACTCGAGGAAGCAAGTGACGCGACGACTTCGGCGAGCTTCGCGGTGTGCGACCGCCATTACAGATGCTCTTCCTCCTGTCGGTCACGGTTTCCTTCACAGGGACGCCTGGCAAATGACAGTAAAAGTAAATATCTCAACCTTTACATGTGAATCAACGTCTGCTTGCTGTGTTCGCGATGTCAAATTTAGCTTTTTGAATGGTTTCAAAGTAGTTCTGCGTCGAGACACGGCAGAAAATCCAACGCTTTCAATTTCCCACAGTTAATTTTCCGCGAATAACGTCGAAGCCACGTCTGGATTGTTATCTGTTGGAAAAAAAATAAATAAAAGTCTCACTATTAAAAACAGAAGCCAGAGATAATGGCGCCGTGACTGACAAGCAGACGCTAAGGGCTTGCTAATATCGCCAGTGACTGACACGGTCATAATTGTTAATTTAAAACCGATTATGGAAGATCAATACAGCGCCTGCAGGCCTAAGTGATCAATGCTAGGCAGGGAGCGGTGGATGGCATCTGTGTGTGTGTGTGTGCCGTGTGTGTCTGTGTGTGTGTGCATGTGTGTCTGGTGTGTGTGTGTGTGTGTGTGCATGTGTGTGCGCATATGTGTGCGTGCTTTCATCATTTGTGTACCCGCGTGCGTTGGGTTACGACTGCGACGCCGACGAACCGTGCGGCGGGCTTCATTGGTCGTTCCTCCCTGACCCCAACGCTTCCCGTACGGTTTCTTTGTGCGGCGTTCATGATATATTTTATTTTACGATCGTCCGACCGATCGTCTCCGAGTGCGTCACGTCCCTCGCTTCTCGTCTTTTATACTCGCGTACACGCGCACACACATCCTGGCGATTTAAACCCACCGCGCGAGATATTAGCTTGCAGCAGCGATAAACAAAGTGTATATATGCACACACACACACACACACACACACACACACACACACACACACAAACACGTGTACCGACTCACCCACACTGCACACAGCTGCACACACACACATCTACAGGCACACATAGACACATACACACACACACACACACACACACACACACACACACACACACACACACACACACACACACACACACACACGGACACACACCCACCCATGCACACGCACACACACACACGCGCGAAGGACACAATCTCACTCGCAGAACACATTTTCTTTCTTTCGTGCTTCTTAACTCGTGTCCTTAGTCTGCGTTTAAAAGGGTCTCGACCGTTCAGTCTATCTGCGCTCGCTCGCGGTTAAGTGCATGAGTCGCACGATAAGCCATTACAGTTTTTGGGGGTTTTTTACGATTGCTTACACACTAAAATTCAAAATAACACAGTTGGTGCAAACCTACAACTCAAAAACCAAACCTTCAGCTGAGATCTGCCGAACTATAAGCACTCCTGCCTAATACTGACACTAACATGGTGTCACTTCTTTATGCCATTTCACTGCTTTTTAAGCCACAGCACACCTATGAACCAATTGATCAAAAAGAGCCACCAGGTGTCCGGACACTTAAGTGCTTAATTGTAAACTTACTTAATTGCCTCCAGGTGAGGGTGAATGGTAAATGGTTTGCATTAATTTAATATACAGTATATGAGTGTGCCTCTCTTCAACAACACTCATCTAGGAGGAGGAGCCCGGGGATCGGAACCAGCAACCTTCCCGTTGCCAGACACACGCTCTTATGTCGGTTTGGGCCGACCTCTTGATCGCTCCCCTCTGGAGAATCGTTCATCCAAACAACGTAACACTTGACGGCACACTTGTGTGCCGCGGCAAGTGTGAAGTCGATGGGATGAAGGGTTGTCGAGGAAAAAAATCGGATTACAGACACATACACACACACACATACAGTACGAGTACAGAGACTCGGACTTCCGTTATGGTTCGATGAGATTCAAGCGACATTCGCGGAGCGTGTTGTGAACCACGGGGCTGACGTTGAGAGACGCTGGACAGACAGTTCAGCGCAAGCTCAGCAGATTCAGATGTTGTGGTGTGTGTGTTGTGGTGTGTGTTGTCGGTGTGTGTGTGTTGTGTGTGTGTGTGTGTGTGTGTGTGTGTGTGTGTGGTGTTGTGTGTGTGTGTGTGTGTGTGTGTGTGTGTGTGTGTGTGTGTGTGTGTGTGTGTGTGTGTGTGTGTGTGGTTGTGTGTGTGTGAATTGTGTAACTTGTGTAAATTGCTTTTTGACAAAATGAGCTTTTTTGCTTGAACACAGTCAAGTAAATGGGCACACATTGATGATTCTGTTAACACAGGTGCACACACACACACACACACACACACACACACACACACACACACACAATATTAAACATATCATTGCTTATTTTTACATGTATGTATTCATGTATGTATTCATGTTGTTCATAGAGGCCCCTTTCATTTCTATTGATTTGTATACGGCAGCCATTAATAATACAGGTGTCAATTTGTAGTTGACACACTTGCATGCACGCACACACACACAGACACACACACACACACACACAGACACACACACACACACACACACACACACACACACACACACACAGACACACACACGCACACAGCTATAGAGGCAATCTGATTTATGTCGAGGGTTATCAAATTATACAGGAAAGGATTAACTATCATAATGGGCGTAAAATATCGCCGCCCCTCGGCTATTGTCTCTATTTTTCACCCTCGATCAATAATGACAAACTCATTACCATGCGTGTGTGTGTGTGTGTGTGTGTGTGTGTGTGTGTGTGTGTGTGTGTGTCCATAGTTTATGTATTGGTGGTGGTAGGACAGAGGGAGACAGCGTGGTGAAGTGGTTAGCAGGTGCATGGTTGTTTCATCAATAACACACACGTATGAATCGGCGTATGCATATATTAGATCACGCTGGAATGGATGCTGTTTTATGGACATTTTCCTATATATGTAGATATATATATAAACATAAACTAAATGAGTATATTTATAATCATAGTACGTGACGGTCGTGGTATTAATCATGGTACAGCACAACACACAAGAGCATGCTGGGAAGTAGCCGCCCTCACAATCACTTTATGACATTAGTTTTTTTCTTTATTGATTTCTGAGTCTTGCCGATCACTAAGAGAATAACTTGTGTGCCAACTAGGACACACAGACCACATTGAGGAGTCGCACACAAGCCAAGCAACGGCGGGCTAAACCGTATTCCTAATTTGATTGCCTTCGATCATCCCGATAACGGTTGTGTTTCGCTGCGCTTGTTTTCGTTGAGTTGAACAACTCCACTCAAAGCGTTGATGAAGATGAAAATAATGAAAATGGATTAATGCACTTTTTGCTTTTCTTCTTTTCGTTCTTTTTTCGTTTTTACAGAAGTCCTCCACCACTCTAGTTCTAAAAATATTAAACCGCATGTGTGTGTGTGTGTGTGTGTGTGTGTGTGTGTGTGTGTGTGTGTGTGGTGTTTCCTTTTCTTACCACAGCACGTACTTCCGAACGTATTAAAAAGTAAATGTCACTTTGTAATTAACAGAGGACGTGCAAATACTGTTTGCCTGAGAGCGAGATTGCGAAAGACCGATCAGGACAAAGTATATGATGCTTCTACTCAAATGTCACCTACTGTATGGCTCATGTGTGTGACGTGTGTGTGTGTGTGACGTGTGTGTGTGACGTGGTGTGTGTGTGCGTGTGCGTGTGTGTGTCCGTAATTCGTCATTCCCTTCAACAGACATCCCCTCTATACTTACAATTACATTTCATTTACATTGAGGGCATTTGGCCGACACTTTTATCCAAAGCGACTTACAAAGAGTACATTTGTTGAAGGAGAGACAGCAATATATCACTGTGGTACATAAAGATAAGAATAGAGCAGGTTTCAAGCATTCATAGTTGAAAGGTTAATAGAACGAGTTTCATAATTGCTAGGTTGTCTGCATAATAGCTGGGATAAGAGCAGAAGTGCCATTCTGAGTGCAGTAACCAACATCTAAGAACATACAATATGCTAAACAATGCTAAGTACTATTAGTAATGCCAAGACATACAAACATGCAAGTTCATGCTAGGGTTGAGAGAGGGAAGGCGTGGTGGTGGGGGTTATAGAGTCCAGGTGAACTCTGAACAGGTGGGTCTTCAGTCTCTTGTGGAAGCTGGTGAGAGACTCGGCCGTCCTGACGTCAGCCGGGAGCTCATTCCACCACGTGGTGCCAGAACAGAACAGAGAAGAGTTGGGACTCGGGGCGGGGCGATGTTTGCTGTTCTTAGTGAAGTGGTACCGGTCGTCTGGCGAAGTCGCTTAGCAGAGCGCTTGGGGCGTGCGGGTCTGACTAACCGCTGACAACCTCGTAGGCCAGGCCAGTGTCTTGCATTTAATATCTTGAAACAAAACATGTGAACGCCAACGTATATGATGTCACCAAGGGCAACGCTTTGCCCCGGACTCGACGAGAAAACAGCCTGACTCAAGAGGAACGCTCGATCGCGACGAGGCGCGTGTGTCGTGCGAGCGTATCCATCGATCTCAGACACAATGAGGCACGGAGTGGAGATAAAGACACGCCTCCTTTTGTTCACTTCTGCTCCTTCTTTTTCAAAGCCACAATACGGCTGCATGGGGAAACGCATCTGAAGTGAAAGCGCTCGCGACGGCAGCGATACCGTCGACCGCCGCGCTGGTTTTGCGGTGAAAGGCGGAGAGAAGGATGAATGAATTCCCCGTTGCGCGCCCTCACAGTCGGGTCCTTCTGCTTATTTCCTAGTTTCCTCCTTCCTCGCCCCAGAGAGACGCCCGCGCTTAATTATAACAAATGATTTCCGATACCGAGGCCGCTGGACACACTTGCTGAATTTCAAACAGTGAACCGGCTCGGCTTAGGCTACAACTTTAACTGCGTCGTTTTGTCTCTTCTTCGTGGTTGTGGCACGATGGCCTCGATTTTATTTTGTTTTATTACTTGCGACAAAAAACTATTGAGTTCAATATTCTTCGCAGTCCAACGCATCGTTAGCGTTGGGACTGGAGCTTCGCTACGAGTAGCGGCGTTGCTCGTCGCGGCGTTGCTAGTCACGCTGAACATACACACACACACACACACACAGATGAACATACACACACACACACACACACAGAGATGAACATACGCACACACACATACACACAGATGAACATACACACACACACACACACAGATGAACATACACACACACACACACACACAGATGAACATACACACACACACACACAGATGAACATACACACACACACACACACACACACAGATGAACATACATACACACGCACACAGACCACACACACTCACACACACAATTACAGATGGACACACACACACACCCTCAACACTTGTTTTTGTTCTTTGTTTGTTTGTATTTGTTGGTTTGAATTGGTTGGAGTGGTGAGAGCAGAGACAGCTTATTGTTCAACAGTTGAACTGAAAAGTTTTTTGTTAGTCAGACACTTTTAATGATCACTGAGATATCATTGGCTTGGAATGAAGTCAGTCCGTGCTGCTGGAGCGTAGCGTAGCATTCTATATTCTCTCATTACATGTACAGTCCACTGGTAGCTGTGGCCCATATGATGCCCAACACTATATCTTATTCAGCTCCCCTGTTGTTGCTTATGTTCTGGTGTTGGATGGCCCTTCGTCCTGACTGCCTGCTCGGAGGTCACGAGCACAGCCACAGCAGGAACACTAGGAGGCCAACACACACACACACACACACACACACACACACACACACACACACACACACACACACACACACACACACACACAGAGAGAGACAGTCCTTTTCCTGAAGCGCTAAACCAGGGAAAAGTTGTACAAAGGTTTAGGTTGACGATAACTTTAAATCTGCACTTTGCAAGTTTTCCCATTAGCAGCCTCTAGTGACATGAGTTGTCACTACAGCTATAGCTGTATAACTGCATAACTGTGACAGTAACTGTCAGACCAGACTGCTACTGGGAATAAAAGTTTCATTCTGGTGATAGTGAACAATTATCTGGATGGATTGACTCGGGGATGGACAAGTTACATTTTTGAGAAATGTTTTAGTAATGAACTAAATATCTGCAGTATAGAAAAGTTACACAGTGCAGGTTTAAGTTAAAGGGAACATATTATATCACCAGGTGTGAGTGTGATTAGCCATCGCATGCCGTTTCACAATTGCCATGTGACTACCGTCTTGTGACATCACAAGTGGGAATGTCCACCTGGATGTATGCTGACTCGATGAGTTTACCCGTCGGTAACAGTCCACTGGGTAGGCTGGTAGACTGATCTAGTAATCATGCGTCTAGGTGGTCATTCCCCACTTGTGACGTCACTAGACGGTAGTCACATGGCAATTGTGAAACGGCTCGCAATGGCTAATCACACTAACTCACGCCTGGTGGCATCATAATACTTCCCCTTTAAGACATGGTTATGGTCGGCCTTTGTAACTTTGAGCCAGGTTGGGCCACCAGGCCACCATTGCAGTAAAAATAAACAATATATGCATGTACCTATGTATGTATGTATGTATGTATGTATGTATGTATGTATGGCCATAGAGGTACTTTGCGTGTCAAATATAGGACGCTTTGCATGCAAAGTACTCGTCAGGGAGTCAGGGGAGACAGACCAGGCAGTTTTAAAAAGCCTGCAGCTGTCAACGTCACATTCGTTACCATTCACAACCACCCAACCACCCGTGCACCGTTTTGGTGCCGACCTAGTAATTGCTTTCTAACCGACGCGCGACTCTCCATCACCTTGTTTCACTTTATCACATCGGTTTAATCACCGCTCATCGGCGAGGCAATGACATGATTCCAAAAAGCGCCAAAAGTGCCCCGAATACAGGGAGGGGGCGGAGGAGAGGGGGGCGAGTGAGACTCCAAAGACTCAGAGTCTTGGAGAGAGTGAGAGTGTGTGTGTGTGTGTGTGTGTGTGTGTGTGTGTGTGTGTGTGTGTGTGTGTGTGTGTGTGTGTGTGTGTGTGTGTGTGTGTGTGTGTGTGTGTGTGTGTGTGTGTGAGAGAGAGAGAATGGGTTTTCAAGTATCAGAATCAGTAAAGGACAGGGTGACATGAGGAAAGACCAAGTGTGTGAAACAAGATGCTTGGGCTCTCGTGGACGGGAGCGACTGTGAATCCTCTGGGATTGTGCTGTCAAAGAACGGGACAATTTCAACCCGTCAGCCCCGGTGGAAAAAAAGGCAACGCGCAGAGACTATTCAGTTTTAATCTTAAGTCGTGTCCACTGATGTGTCCCTGAAGATTTCGACCCACTTCAGTTGTTGCACGGGCACCGGACGAGTCAAATGTTTTAATAATGTCGATCTGACCAAAGAAACGCAACAAAAATGCTTTAATATCCCTTAACCCAGCAAAGGGCACGGTTGGTACTTGCCTGTGGGACAGCTAAACAGTGCCCAAAGTGACACAGAGGTCAACTAGGCGGCGAAGGAGGTATACTGTATGTATTTATACCTCCATATAGCACAGCCAAACAGTAAATCCAGAGGGGTTTTACCTCGATCCCTCCCTTCCCTGTGAGCCAGTGAAGGGCGGCACCGGGAGTAATAACGGGAAGGGAGACCGGGATGGAAAATAAATGCGATCCAGCTTTGGGATAAGAGGAGCCGCTCAGGAGTCAGTCGTGCAAACGTCACGACGCAGGAGAAGCCAGAGACGGACTCAGACTCTGTTCTGAATAAATGACAATAGCACGGGCAGAGCGACAAGAAAGACAATGCAAAAATGACCTTCTTAAAAACATTATTGAGGCAAGAGACTCAGCGAGACATCAAGCCAATACGATGCACATATTACAATGGTCTTTGTTCGGGTTCCATTTTGTTCCTGCTCCCGAGTAAACATTTCTTTGTAATTGTTCCCGGGCAGAGCCGACGAGTTGGGCGCATCAGTCAAATTGTTCGAGAAAGATGAGAAATTAAATGGACTTTCTGATTGGATTTGGATCATTTGGAGAATGGCTGCATTATGTTAGACTCAGACTCCAACCGATTCTTACTCACACATTTGCAACATAACTCTCGTGTAGTTTTGTGTCCAAGTGAGCTTTGCATTTGTTTTTTTTTGCAAGACAACACTATCCTTTGTTAAAGAGGAACTATATTCGATCATTCCGTCATTAATTTGAGTTAGGTTAAGATTTTGCATCTGCACCGAGCTGCGCAACAACTGCAGGTGTTGTTCACACTCCATCCCTATAATGTGGAAGTTATCCTTTAATCAGCACAGGTTGGCCGTGAAGCGCATCCAACTGCTCGTACAAATGATACACTTCTCAACTGCGGTGTATTGCTATCCGCTAGTTACAGTGTTGGGTTCACGTCTCCGTCGGCGCTGGTAATGGAGACGCAGCGATTCCGATGGACCACACACAACTCAAATAATGCTTTGTGGTGTCGCGGTTTGAACGAGTGTTTTATCACCTTCCGCGAGCGCACCGAACCAACCGACCAACCAAGCGGATTGCCCTGGGGTCCCATTAAAACGGACCAGTCTGGCCACGGGTGACAGCCTCTTCATCTGCATGCTGGTTGGATAAACATATAAATGGGCGTCAGGGTTCACCCATCATTCAGTCTCATTACCGCCTCATTACAAGAACAAACAAACCGGCTGTGAAGCCCGAGCCTCCTCGGCCAAGGTAATACATAAATTGAATGCAGATATTGCATCAGCAGTTTATGCTTATTCATCGTTCAAATTGTGCAAATAAGTGCCTGTTGGTAGCAGGATACTCTGATCTTGGAGGTATTGCTCAACACGGCCGAGCAAACATTAAAGTTACAATCACGTCGTCCCCGCAAATATTAAAGGTGCTTGTGGGACAATGTGGCGCCCAACGTCGCAGGGCTGCTGTCACAAAGCCACATGAAGTGGCTTAGTGGATTTTCTGTCCCTTTCAGAAAACAGCATGAGTCATGGAAATAACATGTTATGCTGGTGCTACATTTAATTAGCTCATGCTACCTGGCAAATTGGGATGTTGCTAATGAATGACTTAATTGCAGCATGACGTATTTCCTAAACGTTTCTCTCGTCTCGTCTCAGTTCTCGGTAGGCAGGGAAGTCCTCGGAAATCATTTAAATTGTCCATATGTTGTGCACAGTACACACACAGTACACCAAACAGTATGAGACGCACACAGCGTCTTCGATCGCTTTCTTCACTGAGCTGCACGTATCTTCCCCCTGAAACATGCAAATCGCCACGGAAACAACGTTTTATTTCCATCTTGTGAAACCAAGGGCAAAACAAAACCCAACAAACTAAATAATGCAGTTCCTTTGTAATATTCGGTGTGTCCTTCAATAACAACATTCAAATATTCGGACAGACAGACAGACAGACAGACAGACAGACAGACAGACGGACAGACGGACAGACAGACGGACGGACACAACCGTGCACAGACACACATACACAGACAGACAGACAGACAGACAGACAGACAGATGGACACACACAACCGTGCACAGACACACATACACAGACAGACAGACAGACAGATGGACACACACAACCGTGCACACACACACACACACACACACAGACAGACAGACACACACACAGACAGACACACACACACACACACACAGACAGACAGACAGACGACACACACCACACACATACAAGACACACAGACACACAGACACAGACAGTCGTAGTTCAACATGTACGTGAGCACCACGCCCAGAGACATCACCGCAGCTGACACGAGCTGCCACTGAAGCAATAAGCCACACACACTACGGCTACACAGCACAGCACACACACCACACACACACACTACACACCACACACATGTTCAATGCAACACACCACACCACGATAACGCCACACGCCCACACACAAACACACACACAATTTCATGCACACACAGTACAAATGCACAACTCCGCAAGACGTGTCCCACACACGCACAGCGACACGACGTACGCACACGACACAACACACACACACTACACACACGTCGCCACACACACACACACAACACACACAACAAGTTTCAGATGCCACACACGCACACCACAACCACATGTAACTCAACAAGAAAAATGTGCACACGCCACACACAATGCGACATACACACACACAATACAACACACACACTCAACACACACACTACCACACACACACCACACACACTACACAAATCCAACTAATCTCTTTGCCTTCTAAATCGCTCTCGCTGTGTCCACACCTGGTCGCGCCACTGGCTCGTAACACGGAACGAAGGAAACGGAGCACATTCCATAAATGTGACTTTTCATCTATGTAATAACACGTTGAATGCTAGACTGTGGACATGGCTGAATCTAATTTATTGAGACCTATAAATATACTCTTCCAAATCACAGCATCTCAACTATCGATATTCATGTCTACTGAACAACGTATGTACTAGTTAGATAGATTGACCCTTAAATTTTTGTACGACATCCTACTGCTGAGTTCTCATGATGATGGGATAATTATCCGGTGGATCATATTAATGGGGGACATTAATATGTCCCGGCCAGATTAACTAATAATAGTCAGCTCTCCTTATTCCTTATTGCCCACTACGTATCTTAAATCACATACACTGCATGTCCATTTTCCTGTTGATTCTAGGTTCACCCCGTCGATTTCAGACACCGACGCTCTCACTCACACCTCCAGTGCTCTCCAATCATAACTACAACGGGATCAGCTCAATCACTACTGTAGTGACTAAGTGGTATTATCCTCAATCCGAATAAAAAATACCTTAATACTAGTAGCAACGCGATGCTATCTGTTAGTCTCGTACTAGCACACACACACACATGTGCTCTGTATGTCTGTAGGGACATCAGCAACAGTGACAGACTCATTTAATGATCTTGAAGACTTATCATTCGTCTACGTATTGTAGCCCAACAGATGAATTAGGATATTGACGATACATTAATAATACGAACTGTCAGGACTAATGTTGGGTGATTGTGGTGGGAATTAACACACAAATATCACACAACACAAAACACACACACACACAGTGCCACAACACCACACGACGAAACACCACACACGACACACACACACACACGCACATGCGACAAACCGCAGCTAGCCATCGCAGCTACAACCGAAATAATGCTCTGAACTGTGTTATTAATTCGAATTTTTAGTACCTGTTCCTTAATCCGATCTGGCAGCCTAGCTGACGCAGGCCCTCTGACCTGCACTGCGCCATGGCCCCTGCGAGAGGCGGCTCCTGCGGGCCCGTTTGAGTCCGGCGCCCGCAGTCAGCCTCGCCAGGATCTCCTAGTTCACGCGGCAGAGTGAGCCAGTAGACGCGCAGTTCACTTTAATGCGCTGCGAGGCCGGAGGAGATCAGACCTCTCCTCCAGGTCTTGTTATAAGTGTTACATGCTTGCCCTCCTCACCAGCCCGATCTATTACAGTCTCCTCTGTCATTCTTATTTGCGCAGGCGCGGGCAGAGAAGTGTAGGGTTGGACGAGGGACGCAGAGGCGAAAGACGCAGAGAAGACAGCGACGAGAGTGGAACCGCGGGGGAGAGAGAAGGAGGGGCGATGAGAGGGCAAAAACAGAGAGAGGGGACCAAGAAGCATCGAGGAGGCACGGCGGGAGAGAGATGAGGGGGGGGAGGGTAGAGCAGCAGAGGGGCGAACGGCGAGAGAGAGAACGAAGGAAGAGAAGGAGCGAGTGCGGATCATGAGGAGGCAAAGATGAGGCGAGTAGACGAGGGGCTAGATGATGAGCCATCAGAGACTAAAGTCGGAGATGAGACGACGAGAGAGAGGCCCCACACATCGGGTTCCAATGATCAGGCAGATTCATAACCCTCATTCTGAATACCATCCAGCCAGTCTCCTCCCAACGCTTCAATTCTACAATTGGCTTATCCTCTCGAGGGGCGCGAGAGTTAAATCTGGCAGAGCGCGATTGTCGATCTGGTATAGACTCCAGTGTGTGCTGGATAAGACCTTATACATGACTCAGTAGTCACCCTTCTGACCAGCGGCAGCGTGTCCTCATCGGAAAGGTCGTTGCTCTAGCTCTTGTGTGTCGCAGCCTGGTTCGTCTGTCTGTCTGATCTGCTCGCTTTGCCCCTCGCCGAGCTCCGCTGCCCGCGTGCCGCTTGCTTCTGCTCGAGCAGATTAGCCGACATACTGTGACCGTACGCGGCCCCCACCACCGCCTATACCATCGCCACCACATCGCCATCCCCATAACCACCCATCCTCCACCTCACTACACAACTAATCGCGACGACTCTCTCCACAACAAACACGCTCATTATACTTTGATCCCGGGCTTCTTCACTTTGATAACCTCAAAATCCCTTGAAATTGCTCCTTGGCGTGTATTTGCTCGCCTCAATAATCACCCGCTCCTTTGA
>PIJE02002588.1:20376-22876 GCA_002895965.2 Coryphaenoides rupestris
CCGTCCGTTTTCCCAGAATGCATCTCTGCCCGGCTCCGCCCCCCCCACCACCACCACCACCACCTCACGGCGTTCAAAGGTCAAAGGTCCGTGCATGTGAGGTGTTTTGGCCCGGGCGGCGGGGTCGGCGGGGTCGGGGGGGTTAGGATATGATGTCGTGCGTGTCCCCGTTGGGCTGCGGCCGCACGGCGACGGGCGGGAGGGGTTTGCCGAAGAATTCTGCGGAGAGACGCAAAAAAATAAATATAAAATACAAACGGTGAAGACGCTTACGAGGAACGCTCTACCATGGACATGTGTGCACGCAAAGGAGGTCATGCCACAACACGAGAGAGAGAGAGAGAGAGACAGAGAGAGGGGGGAGAGAGAGAGACGGGAGAAAGGAGAGAGGGAAAGAGAGAGGGGGGGGAGAGAGAGAGGGGTGAGAGGGAGAGAGAGAGAGAGAGAAAGAGAGAGAGAGGGGGGGGAAGAGAGAGAGAGAAAGAGAAAGAGAGGGGTAGAATGAGGGTAGACGAGGGGAGAGAGCGAGAGCGAGAGAGAGAGAGAGACAGAGAGAGGGGCGGCGAGAGAGAGAGAGGGAGGAGAGTTAGTACACACACACTCCATGCCAGGCAGGACAAGACAAGTGGTGAGTTGACCCTGACAGGGAAAAACAAACAAAAACAAAAAAGGACAAACGACAATATTATGCGGACTGGACACACGGGGTCCCCTTGAAGACACAAAACAAAATGGCCGTGCGTGCGACGACGACGACGACGACGGCCGACGTGCACACGGCCGATTTTTTACCGGATCGCCTCGACTCCCCGAGGGGCTGCAGCTTGGGCAGTCTGGAGGTCTTGGGTGTGGCCCAGCCCACTAGGACAACGACGACAACGACGACAACAACAACAACAACAACAAGAGCAGAAACAGTGTAAAGATTGTGTACGGGCACAATCGACGGGACACTCGCACGGCTGTCCTCTCCGATCGTCCCTATCCGAAGGGGTGTGGCCGACGCGAGTGCGTGGGTGGCGGGGTCTAAACCTGGCGGGGGCGGGGGGTGGGGCTCTCGGCGGGGGTCTCGTCCGTGCCCAGGGGGTCCACGCGGTTCTTGCGCTTCAGCTGCAGCCTTCGGGTCTTCTTCTTGGCCTGCACGCCGGAGGCTGCTGCTGGTGCCAGCGCACACACACACACACACACACCCACACACACACGTAAGCATTCCACACACACACACGCACACGCGCACACACACACGCACACACATGTATACACGTAAGCATTCACACACATACAAACACACACACACACACACACACACACACACACACACACACCACACACAACACACACACACCACACACACACACACACACACAACACACACACACACACACACACACACACACACACACGTAAGGCATAATGCGCACACACACACGTCACTATTGGGGTTATTGTTGTGTTGTTGGTGGTGTTGTTGTTCGTGTTGTTGTTAGTGTTTAGTGGTTGTTTGTGTTGTTGTTGTTTTCCTTTAACTACATGGAGGGGGTGTGGGGGGCAGCGTTCTCCCGCCGTCTCCGTCAGCGTCGTGTCGCGTCGTGCCACGCCCCTCCCCCCTGTGTGTGTGTGTGCATGTGGTGTATGTGTGTGTGTGTGTGTGTGTGTGGACGCACCCGAGCCGGCGTGTTCCGGCGTCCGTCTCGTTCGTCCGTTGGAGTCCCTCTCGCCGCTGTTGTTGTCCACCTCCTCCTCCTCCTCCTCCGCCTCTTCCTCCTCCTCCTCCTCCTCCCCCTCTTCGTGGGGACCTTGATTGCCCGCGCCCCTGTTGGCCCCGCCCCCTTCCTCCTCCCCCTCCCCTTCCTCCGGGGCCCGATGCCTCTTCCTGTCCTTGTCCTTCTCGTTCTGACGACAACAAACAAACAACAACAAGTGTTAAAAAACAAGGTGCACTCTTTTTTAAAACGACATTCGACGCTTTTCAAACACGCCCCCTACGGGTACTTCAGGGTACTTGCAGGGGGTACTCGGAAACATGTTCGTTGTTTCAATATTGGTTATGAACAACTATAAAACAGTGCCAACTTAAAGGTACTACAAGTAAGAATCAGTGCACTCTGAGCTCCGTGGGTTGAGACAATAACAATCAGAAACTAATGTTAGTTCTAGCAGGTTGGAGGAGGTTGTGGTTTGAAGTTAAAACACGAGAGCTTCCCCGACTCTCTCTGTTGTGTAGAACAGCTTCTGGGCTCATTTCCTCTTCTATTTGAGTCGGGTTAGATTTCGCGGGAAAATGGAACAAAGTGACGTGTAAGTGTGGACAATTAAAAATGTCATAGCTTTTTTTAAATGTGTACACGGTTTAATTATGATGAGAATTAATTAGGACATGAAATCGACTCAAGTATGGATATATCCATCCATCCATCCATCCATCCATCCATCCATCTATCAATCATCTATCTATCTGTTGATCATCTATCTATCTATCTATATATCGATCATCTATCTA
>PIJE02002588.1:28657-63334 GCA_002895965.2 Coryphaenoides rupestris
GGAAGAGAAAGATAGAGAGAAGACAGCACACGACAAACACACACACAGACAGACAGAGAGAAAACACACACACCACAGACAGAGACACACAAACACACAGACAGAGACAGAGACAAGAGACAGACAGAACACACAGACACAACACACACACACACCATTACTCAGTCACACAGGAGAGAGAGAGACAGACACACACACAGAGAGACACACAGACAGACAGGTGTACCTGGCAGGTTCCCTCCAGCGCTTCAACCAGTTGCAGCAGTTCGCCATCAGGCTGAACATCTCTCAGTGTCCCCCCGGCCGCGGACACACATTTATGACGACGACAACGCCACGAAGAAAAGCGCGAAAAACGTCACAAACAAAACGTCAAAAACGTCAAAAACGTCAACGGCCACAACGGCGACGTAGCTTTATAGTTAGCCGCGTACTTTAGTCGGGACCGTACGACGTGAAACGCATGACGTGAGATGACGAAGATTATTTTGTGGTGTTTTTTTTTTTTCGACGAAGCCGAAAACGAAGCTCGTTTGTTGCCGTTTTCGCCGTCGTTTGGCGCCGCTGCTAGGTTGCTAGGCTGCTGAGACGGACGTACGTACGCGCGACGTGATGACGTCATCGTCTTCTTCGATTGTTTTTTTTTGGGGAGGCGCCACACAACCAGCGTTGAGGTTTTTCTTTTTACTTTTTCTTTTTTAATTTTGATTTAAAATGTAATTACTTTTTTTTTCTTTATCGAACAATTATATCACATTATAAAAGGCATTGGAGTGTGGACCAGATTTTGTATCTTTTTACTTTTTCTTTTTTCTTTTTTAATTGTAATTGTAATTTTAATTAATTTTTCTTCTTTTTTTTCTTTATCGAACAATTATATCACGTTAAAAAAGGCACATTGTATTCATCTTCACGCCTCTACTGTTTATTTCTCTACTGTTTATTATTCTACTGATATGCAACCTCTGGCACAAGAATTTCCTTCGGGATCAATAAAGTTTTAATCTTTTATCTTTTGGACCAGATTTTAATCAAAAATAAAATGAATAAATAATGAAAATGAATATGATGTGCCTTTTGTAGTGTAATATTATTGTTCAACAGTCACGTATGACGTCAGTGTGTTTTGATGCCTCTGTGGCGCCACCGTGCGGACACGACGAGGATGAAGAGTGAGGAGTGATTGCGCAACACGTGGGGAGGCCCACAGAGAAAAACTCAGGAGCCGCCGACAGACAGCCGGCAACCAACCGCACAAGTCGTGTGTGTGTGTGTGTCTGTGTGTCTGTGTGTGTGTGTGTGTGTGTCTGTGTGTGTGTGTGTGTGTGTGTCTGTGAGAACCAGGAACGGGACCAGCGATGCTCGGCAAGACGTCATTTCTCGTCCTCGTCGTCGCTGTGATGTGCGGCTCCTCATGTAAGTTTATTGTAAAAAATAAATAATTAATTAAGTTTATTGTAAAAAATGTTTTACTAATAAATTAAGTTCGTTGTAAAAAATGAACAATTCCATTTATGGTAAAAAATTACAAAGGAATTAAGTTTATTGTAAAAAAATTTTACATAAATTAAGTTCATTGTAAACATTTTTTTTTTATTACGTTTATTGTACAAAAAAAATGAACCAATCAATTAAGTTTATTGTAAATTAGTTTTTTAAAATGTATGTTTATTTTATTGGTTTGTTTTGTTTTGACGGGTGACATTTGCGAGATCTTGCACATCAGGTCAATGATGTCATGTCTTGTATGTGATGGGGGGGTTGGGGCGGTCAGTCAAATAGCACATCTCTTAACTTTGTACAATGCTAATGCAATTAATTAGTCAAATCAGTCACACTACGAAATGCTACCAAGCATCCATCCATCCATCCATCCAGCCATCCATTCTCGTCCGCTTATCCGGGGCCGGGTCGTGGTGGCAGCCGGCTAAGCAGGGCCCCCCAGGCTTCCTTCTCCCCAGCCTCACTCTCTAGTTCCTCCTGGGGGATCCCGAGGCATTCCCAGGCCAGATGAGATATATAATCCCTCCAGCGGGTTCTGGGTCTGCCCCGGGGTCTCCTCCCAGTTGGACGTGCCCGGAAAACCTCTAAGGGGAGGCGCCCGGGGGGCATCCTAATCAGATGCCCGAACCACCTCAGCTGACTCCTTTCGACGCGGAGGAGCAGCGGCTCTACTCCGAGCTCCCTCCGGATGTCTGAGCTCCTCACCCTATCTCTAAGGCTGAGCCCAGCCACCCTGCGGAGGAAACTCATTTCGGCCGCTTGTATCCGCAATCTCATTCTTTCGGTCACTACCCAAAGCTTGTGACCATAGGTGAGGTTTGGAACGTAGATGGACCTGTAAATCGAGAGCTTCGCCTTCCGGCTCAGCTCCCTCGACCGGCAGATACTTGAACTCCTTCGCTTGAGGCAGCAACTCACTCCCAACCCGGAGGGAACACTCCACCATTTTCCGGCAGAGAACCATGGCCTCAGACTTGGAGGTGCTGACTCTCATCCCGACCGCTTCACACTCGGCTGCAAACCGCCCCAGTGCATGCTGGAGGTCACGGTCTGATGTAGCCAACAGAACCACATCCCCGGTACCCCGGTACCAACGGCCCTGGTACCCCATACTCCTGTAGTACCCCCCACAGGATTCCCCGGGGGACACGGTCATAAGCCTTCTCCAGGTCCACAAAGCACATGTAGACTGGATGGGCAAACTCCCATGCCCCCCAACAACCCTGCAAGGGTAAAGAGCTGGTCCACTGTTCCACGGCCAGGACGGAATCCACATTCTTCCTCCTGAAGCTGAGGTTTGACAATCGGCCGGTGCCTCGCTCTTAGTCTGGCCCCTCCCCTGGGACCACTTTGCCTTGGGAGACCCTACCAGGGGCTGATGCCCCGGACAACACAGCTCCCAGGGTCACGGGGGCACCCAAACCCCCCCACCACGCTAAGGTGGCGATTCTTTGGGGGGCTACCAAGCACTATATATTATATAGTTCAATATTTCTCCCGTTTGAAACGAAAAAAATTCTAGATTTTTATCAAAACTAAAAACAAAAAAAGACGCCGATGGACAAAATTAATTATGTCTTTATTTATTTATGTTTTTTTGGGTTGTTTTTTTTTAATAACTTCCTCAAAGACGCAACAGAGGCAATTATCTACCCGGCGGAAAGAAGTCATGTCTGGCGTCGATTGGCCCGTCGACGACCAGAACACCACCCAATACTTGGAGTGGAGACATGGTCCCGGATTGCTGGACCAGCTGGAACCAGCGGCCAACAGCCAATTTTTTTAAAAAAGGTAAATGCTCCAATTCAATTGTCTCATCATCAATCATCAAATAATACCACTGGAAGGGAACCCTATAGAGGTCATTATGTAATTTCTCCTCCACTTTATAGGCACTTTGTCACGTTTTATGGGCACCGTAGCATTTTCTTGTAACCTTAGTCCACCAGTCCATCAGTCCATCAAAACACATTGTATGTGAAATATCACTTTGCCCACTTTACGACTTTTTCTTAAAGAACGGCGGGACGTTTTCATAAACGACCAGTTTGAGCTGTGCCTCCTCCACACATCGTGGAGGGACAGCGGGGTCTACACGGCTTTCTGTGACTCCGTCCAGACCCAGAGGATTAAGATCTTCATCCTCTGTAAGTAAATCGGGCCAAACTCGTAGCCTGGTGGGTGACAATTCCAATCTGCAATGTTTCACGTTCCGTTTCTCTCTTAAAGGCTCCGATTTAAGATGATTTGCGCCCTTAAGAGCTTTTTAAGGGCTCCTGTTTGACCAAAAATTGGTCATTTGACCAGACCACACTCTAGTACATCGCAAATGGGAGTGG
Source organism: Coryphaenoides rupestris (assembly GCA_002895965.2). Classification (NCBI taxonomy): domain Eukaryota; kingdom Metazoa; phylum Chordata; class Actinopteri; order Gadiformes; family Macrouridae; genus Coryphaenoides; species Coryphaenoides rupestris. The sequence continues at coordinate 32,500 of PIJE02002588.1, forward strand.
GAGTGTCCACCCAGATGTACGAATGACCAAATAAGTCCACCAGCCTCAGCCACAGTGGACGGCACCAACTGTGCAGGCACTGATCTTTCCATCATACATCTGAGTGGACACACTTGTGATGGGTCATAGATAGCGGGTCCATTTTGGTCAAACATGGACCGTTTAAGAGGAGGAACTGCGAGATCGGATGGAATGCAAACGACGGGTCAGTGTTGCCACTCGTTCTCCGTGTTGTGTTTGGACAGCTCCCGTGCCCGTTGCCGAACCGTCTCCTGGGACTGCGAGGATCCAGTAGCAGGAACACCGGAGGTCCTATGTTTGGTGACCTGCGAGGGCAACACCAGCGGGGCCGAGCCCGTCCTCTACAGATGGCACTCGCGTCACGGAAACATCTCAAACAATTTCACAGACTTAAACGTGACCGCCCTGAATAATACTCTTCAGTTGGCAAGTGGGAGAAGAAGACAGAATTCAGTGCTGTATTTTGGAGGCTATTCTTGTGGATGAGTTGGTAGAGCCATTTTCTTAAAGGCTAATCCTGTAGCAGGGCATGTAGCGAGTGTTGCGTTTTAGCTGTGAGAACGTAATCTTGTAACAGTGGCTGGTAGAACTATCTTCTCTTAAAGAATAGCTATTGCAGTGTTGGTTTTACTGTTGTGGTAGAGGATACTTGAAGCTAACGTTGTAGCAGTGTTGGTAGAGGTATCTAGAGGTAACTTGTACAACAGTGTTGGTTTGTTGTGGTAGTGTTGGATACTTTCTAAAAAGTATCTTGTAGTAGTATTGCTGGTCCGCAGTGTTGGCAGAGATATTTGTTCAAACTCACTTATTGCAGAGTTTTGTTGTTGACAGGGAAAATTAACATTTGCATAATATACACGCCCAGTGACCACTGAATACCCAGTTTCGGGCATTCAGCTGTAGTCAATTGAGGTAACGACAAGGAGGAGCTTAACCCTGCATGAGCCCCCCTTGTGCACTTAGCTATTAATACAGAGCTAGTATCTTAGCGTCAGCTGTAGCGTCAGGCCCTGCAAACGAAGACCCAGAACAAAGACAGGGGAGTCATTCTGTGGGAGTCCGTCCAGGTAGTCCTACACCTTCCCTCCTCCTGTGCTAGCCATGTGCCTACAGTCCATTACAGTCTGGACATCCTACCCAGCAGGTGTCACCAAAGACCATCCACTCGTTGCATGGTCTTCTACCCTACGATCTCAACCTACACAGGCCTTGATGTGAGAGGGGGACTCTGGAATTGCCAATCGTCGGTCAAGAAAACTGAGACCATTCTGGCCTACGCCGCCCTCCAGTCTCTCCACTTCCTGGCTCTCACAGAGACCTGGATCACCCCGGAAAATACCGCCACCCCTGCCGCCCTTTCCACGACCTACTCTTTCACACACACTCCCCGACCCTCTGGGCGAGGTGGGGGAACAGGACTCCTCATCTCTCCAAAGTGGTTACCCTTCCGATCAAGCTCAACATTGCCGTGATCTACCGACCACCGGGTCCTCTTGGCGACTTCTTCGACGAGATGGATGCCCTCCTCAGCTGTTTTCCTGAAGATGGCACCCCACTTGTCGTTCTGGGTGACTTCAACATCCAGCCAGAGAAGTTACAATCACCTGAATTCATCAAACTCCTTCTCCTTCCACCCACAGAGCCGGGAACCAACTTGACCTTGTCTTCACAAGGTCCTGCGCCACTTCGGCACTCTCTGTTACCCCCCTCCCTGTGTCTGATCACCATTTTGTTGCTTTCTCCCTCCCCCTAAAATCTCCCACCTCCCTACCTACTACGCCTCACATCGTCACCTCCCGTAGGAACCTGAAAACTCTACTCTCTCTGCAACTGTCCTCTCCTCACTACCTCCCCCCCAACAATTCTCCCTCTTGTCAGTAGAGGAAGCGTCCTCCACTCTGACTTCTTCTCTCTCCTCATCCTTCGACTCACTCTGTCCACTTATCTCCAGACCAGCACGAGCCTCTCCTCCACCTCCCTGGCTGTCCGAAACTCTGCGGGCTCATAGAACAGAGTTGAGAGAAAATGGAAGAAAATCTGACTCTGCTGATGATCTCTCTCACTACCTCCACCTCCTCTCATGTTTCACCTCTACTGTGTCAGCAGCCAAATCTGCCTTCTACCATACAAAGATCAACTTTTCCGCCTCCAACTAATCATATACAGTATAACCTGAGCTCAAGTACACGACTAATGCCTTATGGGTGTCATGATTACATTTCTGGTCAAATTTGAGCCGGGACTTGACTGTTGTGAGAGAGGACATTTCAAAATCCTCGCCCTGCCCTTCCAGATTGTGGCGGACGGGCCGGACGACCCCCTGGAGCTCAGCTGCACCGTGAGGAACGTCATCAACGAGGAGAGCAGCCCGCCCAGCAGCCGTCACTCAACCCCGACACCGCGTGAGTCCACTGTAGCGCGGACCTAGTGGGCGGGAGAGGGAGGGGGTCATTTAATAAGTGGGAGGGGCCTGTAGGGGGAGGGGCCTTAGGTTTTTAGCAGCATTTCTGAATATGTTGGGGTTTTTTTGTCTCTCAGGAGAAACTCTGCATCCGCTGCAGGGAGTGATCGTGTTCGCCTCGTTTGTTCTGGCGGTGGGAGTGGCCATTGTGGCACATCGATGTTGGACAGGTGAGGATACATTTTATTGGTTTCAATAATAATTGCACGATAGTAGAAAGTGACTTTGACCACCTTGATAATTGTCTGCTCCAAATATATGTTGATAATTGTTAATTGGTAATCTTGTCTTCCAGGAGTCTGGTTCTTTCGTCAAGGTAGGAACCACATCATTGGAATTATATTCAAACTCTTTTATATTTACACACAATTATGGGGAAAGTTTCCCCTGTTTCTGATATATATATATATACGTATATACATTGTTTTTCTTCATTTTAGAATCAATGCCGTGGAAATCAGGTGAGTACAGGAAATACCATGTATTAAAAAGTTATACCAAAAAATGATATCTAAACCACACTATATTGTAACAACATAGTGATATAAACCATTCTTTATTATGATGTTATTATTATTATTAGTCTTATTATTAGTAGTTAAGTAGTAGTATTAGTAGTACTACTACTATAGAGTAGTTCATATATACACCATTCTATATTACAGTGTGTTACTGTGGTTCGGTTGCAGAAGGTTGCTGGTTCGATCCCCGGGGCTCCTCCCCCTCCTAGCTAAGTGTTGAGGTGTCCCTGAGCAAGACACCACCTAACCCTACCTGCTCCTCCTAGCTAAGTGTGGAGGTGTCCCTGAGCAAGACACCACCTAACCCTACCTGCTCCTCCTAGCTAAGTGTGGAGGTGTCCCTGAGCAAGACACCACCTAACCCTACCTGCTCCTCCTAGCTAAGTGTGGAGGTGTCCCTGAGCAAGACACCACCTAACCCTACCTGCTCCTCCTAGCTAAGTGTGGAGGTGTCCCTGAGCAAGACACCACCTAACCCTACCTGCTCCTGACGTGTTGGTTGTTACCTTGCATGGTCGACACCGCCGTCGGTGTATGAATGGGTGAACGTGAGGCAGTACTGTAATGCATTTACCATTTCATGTTAGGTAATGTGTGAGTCCTGAACGATAGACTGCGGGGTCGGGGATGTCGCGAGGCCACGTCTGCTCTTATCTTAACGTTCTCTCCGCTTTGTTCCAGATTTCTGGAGGAGGAAAGGAAGAAGTGAGGGCGGTATGTGTCTCCACACCCTCCCTCTCTGTCCCTTTTCCACCTCTCATCTCTCTTTTTATCTCTAAAGTCCTCTGCCATGCTCCCCTCCCTCCCCTCCCCGCTCTCTCTTTTTTGCTCTCGACATAAAATTGGCCTCCTTCCCCAGATGCCTTGGCACATGTCTCCGTTGTGGACTCCTCTGTTGCAGGCGGTGAGCCTGAGAACATCCAACTCGAGGACCCAGAGCAGCTGAAGGCCAACCCAGAGGTAAGACCTCATCCTCACGCCTATAAGTACTGTTATCTCAGTTCACAACACGACAACACCGGCCGTACTGACGTGGCCATGGTGATGAGCGGCGTGTAGGCGCCGCGGAACACCACGTAGGAGGCGGAGCAGAGCCAGATGTCACGCGTCAGGTCCACGGTGAACACGCCGCCATGACGGTGGAGAAGACGCAGAGGGCCAGCTCGCCCCACGTGGCCCAGGAGACCCGGACCGAGCCCACCGCCAGCGCCGCCGGCGCACCTGCAGGGAGGAGAGGGGAGGTAGCATGGATCCCTAGCTTACTTGTGATGTTTGCACACCCCGGCACTTACAAACAGTACGGACGGAGCACATGGCCGGCGGTGGGAGGTTGGGGTGGTTCTCGATGGTCACCGTCTTCTTCACGTGGTCCTGGCTGATGTCCTCGTACATCTGGTCCACCGTCAGAGGCTGCCGGTCCTGCCGGGTCACGAGGAGGAGGAGGAGGAGGAGGAGGAGGAGGAGGAGGGTTGCATTTATAAATGGATTGCTTTTATACATCGCTTTCACTCAAAGCACCTGACAATATTGCTGCACATTCACCCGTTTATACACACATTCATACACCGACAGCGGTGACAACCGTGCAAGGCGACAGCCAGCTGGTCGGGAGCAGGTAGGGTTAGGAGGTGTCTTGCTCAGGGACACCTCCACACTTAGCTAGGAGGAGCAGGTAGGGTTAGGTGGTGTCTTGCTCAGGGACACCTCCACACTTAGCTAGGAGGAGCAGGTAGGGTTAGGTGGTGTCTTGCTCAGGGACACCTCCACACTTAGCTAGGAGGGAGCAGGTAGGGTTAGGTGGTGTCTTGCTCAGGGACACCTCCACACTTAGCTAGGGAGGAGCAGGTAGGGTTAGGTGGTGTCTTGCTCAGCCGCCCTTTCCAGACTCATAAAAAGGCAAAAACTAGCAAGGCAGCGCTATGCTAACGGGCGTGGGCACCTCGTCGTAGCCGAACAGCCAGAGCCGCGGGGTCTGGTAGTATTTGTCGTAGGTGATGTAGAGGTCGTAGGTCCTGGTCTGCAGGATGGCGTCTTCTCCACCGGCGTCCATCTTGGATTTGGACAAGTCCGCCATTTTGCTCGTGTCCAAGGTCGCCGCCCCCCCCCCCGTTTGTTGATTTGTGATGTCATTCACCTCATCCGTTTCCAACAAGCCACTTTCTTCATACTCTGGAGAGACGGAGAGAGCAAGTTAGAGAGAGGACGGATTTTTTCGGGAAATCGGTGGAAAAGCCAAACAAGACGGAGGCCCAGACGTGGTCCGCGGCGTACCTTCCATGTCCACCGCTTCTCCGTCCTCGTCCTCGTCCTCGTCATCGCCGCCTCCGTTGCCGTGGCCGCCGGTCTTGACGTTCATGTTCATGTTGTCCTGCAGAAAGGAGACTTTTACTGGTCCCCCCCGGACACGACGTTATGACAACACACACGGACCAGGGCTTCATTTATTAACTTGATCTAGAGCAGTGGTTCCCAACCTGGGGGGCGCCAAAGATCGCAGGGGGGTCGCGAGGCCTTGGACGATTTGAGGCATATGTTTAGTAATAGTCAAATATTGGTTCAAAAGTTCACGAGTTAATGCAAATACAAACTAACAAAATCCATCACTATATATTCTGATGTATTGTGTATGTAAGATGGTCTAAAAGTGAACCACTAGGTGGCAGACTTTATTTTCTTTTGGGCATTTGAAAGCTTTGCCTTCTGGCTCTGCGCAGCCACCGTAGAAATTAAGTTCCCTCTTGTGTGTGTTAAGGTGAGCAGTGAAAAGCACGAGTTGCACAATCCATTAAATATCTCCACTAAAATAAGCCGTCCACCTAATATGTTCTAATGTTCAGTAATACTAAGATGTTCAGTAATTCAGATTGAGAGTCATCTATAGTCACTGGATCTGCTGGATGAGCTTGTCAGGACACGTATGGCGGGTTCACAGGTAACTCAGTTTGTAGTTTTAAAGTTAGAGCTCAACTCGGTGCAAAATCACTCAGGTGCCGCGTCTGCTGAGATTAAGTGGCGTCTCTCCTTCCAGTCCTGGTAGCGTTACGTCCTGTCCGCTCGTGATCGCTTCTCACTACGACCATGAGTGTTCATATGCAAAAGTGTTTTTAATTGTGCAAATAGGATGTATTGTTTTCTTTTGGTTGGCAACCCCAGGGAATTAAGTACGACAGGCACCTCCACTTGTGGATCGAAGTCTTTATATGGAGAGCACTCACCATGCATCCCGAGCTTGAGAGAGTGCACCTCTACAATGGAAGGGCAATTTGCTGGCACATCACTGTAGCGCTCCAGCTCGAGGGGTTCCTGTCACCGAAGGAGAGTACAGCAGAGAGAGTTACAGTTATGCCATTCCTAGAGTCTGAACCACCAGGAGAACCAAGTAGCGGCAGTGAAAGGACCTTTAGGGCGAGCGAGGGGCTGGGCGCGCACGCGGAGGGGAGACGACCGTGAAGCTCCAACACCAAGCTATCCTCACCGTCTTGACTATCGCACTATTCTAACCAACAGAGACATGAGAGTAGCGAAACCACCAGCTGTCTGGCAGCCTCCCGCGCCATCTGATCCAACTCACCACCAGGTGGTGATCAGTTGACAGCTCTGCTCCTCTCTTCACCCGAGTGTCCAAAACATGCGGCCGCAGATCTGCTGATACGATTACAAAGTCGATCAGCGACCTTTGGCCTAAGGTGGTCCGGTACCAGGTACACTTGTGGACCACCCTATGTTCGAACATGGTGTTTGTTATGGCCAGTCCATGACTAGCACAGAAGTCCAATAACAAAACACCACTCTGGTTCAGATCGGGCAGGCCGTTCATCCCAATCACTCCCCTCCAGGTTTCTCCATCATTGCCCACGTGTTCGTTGAAGTCCCCCAGTAGAACTATGGAGTCCCCGGATGGAACCCATTTCTCAGGATTGCCACCCGAGGACTCCAAGAAGGCCGGATACTCTGAACTGCTGTTTGGTGCGTAGGCACACACAACAGTCAGAGCCTTCCCCCCAGCAACTTGCAGTCGCATGGAGGCGACCCTCTCGTCCACCGGAGAGAACTCCAACACAGCGGCGCTCAGCCGGGGACTTGTGAGTATCCCCACACCCGCCTGGCGCCTCACACCCAGGGCAACTCGAGAAAAGGAGAGGGTCCAGCCCCTCCCCAGGAGTTTGTTTCCAGAACCAGTGCTGTGCGTGGAGGTGAGCCCAACCATATCTAGTTGGTACCGCTCCACATCCCACACCAGCTTCTTCCCCTCCAGTGAGGTGAATGCCAGGGATCCGCATGCCCAGGACCCCACTTTTGCCTATCGCCTGGTTTACAATGCACCCGACCCCAATGACTCTCCCTGCAGGTGGTGAGCCCACAGGGAGGTGACTCCACGTTGTCTTTTCGGGCTTGGCCCGGCCGGGCCCCGTGGATCCAGGCCCGGCCACCAGACGCTCGCCGACAAGCTCCCCTCTCAGGTCTGGCTCCGGAAGAGGGCCCCGGTTTCCCTTGTCTGGGCGAGGTGACTGTGTTCTTCGGGAGTCTCTTCATGGGGTCTTTGAATCGCTCTTAGTCTGGCCCCTCGCCTGGGACCACTTTGCCTTGGGAGACCCTACCAGGGGCTGATGCCCCGGACAACACAGCTCCCAGGGTCACGGGGGCACCCAAACCCCCCCCACCACGATAAGGTGGCGATTCTTTGGGGGGCTACCAAGCACTATATATTATATAGTTCAATATTTCTCCCGTTTGAAACGAAAAAAATTCTAGATTTTTCAAAAAACTAAAAACAAAAAAAGACATCTATTTTTGACTGACGCCGATGGACAAATTAATGGGCGTTTGGTTATGATTATTTATGTCTTTATTTATTTATGTTTTTTGGGTTGTTTTTTTTAATAACTTCCTCAAAGACGCAAACGGAGGCTTAATTATCTACCCGGGGAAAGAAGTCTGTCTGGCGTCGAATTGGCCCGTCGACGACCAGAACACCACCCAATACTTGGAGTGGAGACATGGTCCTGATCTGCTGGCCAGCTGGACCAGCGGCAACAGCAATTTTTTAAAAAAAGGTAAATGTCCAATTCAATGTCTCATCATCATCATCAATAATACCACTGGAAGGGAACCCTATAGAGGTCATTATGTAATTTCTCCTCCACTTTATAGGGCACTTTGTCACGTTTTATGGGCACCGTAGCATTTTCTTGTAACCTTAGTCCACCAGTCCATCAGTCCATCAAAACACATTGTATGTGAAATATCACTTTGCACTTTACGACTTTTCTTAAAGAACGGCGGGACGTTTTCATAAACGACCAGTTTGAGCTGTGCCTCCTCCACACATCCGTGGAGGACAGCGGGGTCTACACGGCTTTCGTTGACTCCGTCCAGACCCAGAGGATTAAGATCTTCATCCTCTGTAAGTAAATCGGCCAAACTCGTAGCCTGGTGGTGACAATTCCAATCTGGCAATGTTCACGTTCCGTTTCTCTCTTAAAGGGCTCCGATTTAAGATGATTTGCGCCCTTAAGAGCTTTTAAGGCCTCCTGTTTGACCAAAATTGTCATGTGACCAGACCACCCTCTAGTGACATCGCAAATGGGAGTGGGAGTGTCCACCCAGATGTACGATGACCAAATAAGTCCACCAGCCTCAGCCACAGTGGACGGCACCAACTGTGCAGGCACTGATCTTTCCATCATACATCTGAGTGGACACACTTGTGATGGGTCATAGATAGCGGGTCCATTTTGGTCAAACATGGACCGTTTAAGAGGAGGAACTTGCGAGATCGGAATGGAATGCAAACGACGGGTAATGTTGCAATCGTTCTCCTGTTGTGTTTGGACAGCTCCCGTGCCCGTTCCGACCGTCTCCTGGGACTGCGAGGATCCAGTAGCAGGAACACCGGAGGTCCTATGTTTGGTGACCTGCGAGGGCAACACCAGCGGGGCCGAGCCCGTCCTCTACAGATGGCACTCGCGTCACGGAAACATCTCAAACAATTTCACAGACTTAAACGTGACCGCCCTGAATAATACTCTGCAGTTGGCAAGTGGAGAAACAGAATCAGTGCTGTATTTTGGAGCTATTCTTGTGGATGTGTTGGTAGAGCCATTTCTAAAAGCTAATATGCCTGTAGCAGGACCTGGTAGAGGCTATTTATTAAACTACCTGTTGCAGTGTTGGGTTTTACTTGAAACTAATCTTGTAACAGTGCTGGTAGAACTATTTCTCTTAAAGAAAGCTATTGCAGTGTTGGTTTTACTGTTGTGGTAGAGGATACTTGAAGCTAACGTTGTAGCAGTGTTGGTAGAGGTATCTAGAGGTAACTTGTACAACAGTGTTGGTTTGTTGTGGTAGTGTTGATACTTTCTTAAAAAGTAATCTTGTAGTAGTATTGCTGTCGCAGTGTTGGCAGAGATATTTGTCAAACTCACTTATTGCAGAGTTGTTGTTTTAACATTTGCATAATATACACGCCCAGTGACCACTGAATACCCAGTTTCGGGCATTCAGCTGTAGTCAATTGAGGTAACGACAAGGCGGATCTTAACCCTGCATGAGCCCCCCTTGTGCACTTAGCTATTAATACAGAGCGAGTATCTTAGCGTCAACTGTAGCGGCAGGCCCCACGAACGAAGACCCAGAACAAAGACAAGGGAGTCGTTCTGCGGGAGTCAAGACCCAGAACAAAGACAAGGGAGTCGTTCTGCGGGAGTCAAGACCCAGAACGAAGACACCTACACCTTCTCTCCTCCTGTGCTAGCCATGTGCCTACAATCCATTACAGTCTGGACATCCTACCCAGCAGGTGTCACCAAAGACCATCCACTCGTTGCATGGTCTTCTACCCTACGATCTCAACCTACACAGGCCTTGATGTGAGAGGGGGACTCTGGAACTGCCAATCGTCGGTCAATAAAACTGAGACCATTCTGGCCTACGCCGCCCTCCAGTCTCTCCACTTCCTGGCTCTCACAGAGACCTGGATCACCCTGGAAAATACTGCCACCCCAGCCACCCTCTCCACGACCTACTCCTTCACACACACCCCCCGACCCTCTGGGCGAGGTGGGGGAACGGGACTCCTCGGCTCTCCAAAGTGGTTACCCTTCCAATCAAGCTCAACATTGCCGTGATCTACCGACCACCAGGTCCTCTTGGCAACTTCTTCGACGAGATGGATGCCCTCCTCAGCTGTTTTCCTGAAGATGGCACCCCACTTGTCGTTCTGGGTGACTTCAACATCCAGCCAGAGAGGTTACAATCACCTGAATTCCTAAACTTTTTTGCCACATTTTTTGCCACCCACAGAGCCGGGAACCAACTTGACGTTGTCTTCACAAGGTCCTGCACCACTTCGGCATTCTCTGTTACCCCCCTCCCTCTGTCTGACCACCATTTTGTTGCTTTCTTTCCTCCCCGAAAATCTCCCACCTTCCTACCTACTACGTACTCCTCACATCGTCACCTCCCGAAGAAACCTGAAAACTCTACTCTCTCTGCAACCGTCCTCTCCTCACTACCTCCCCCCCAACAATTCTCCCTCTTGTCTGCAGAGGAAGCCTCCTCCACTCTGACTTCCCCTCTCTCCTCATCCTCTTCGACTCGCTCTGTCCACTTACCTCCAGACCAGCACGAGCCTCTCCTCCACCTCCCTGGCTGTCCGAAACTCTGCGGGCTCATAGAACACAGTTGAGAGAAAATGGAAGAAATCTGGAAGACTCTGCTGATGATCTCGCTCACTACCTCCACCTCCTCTCAGGTTTCACCTCTACTGTTTCAGCAGCCAAATCTGCCTTCTACCATACAAAGATCAACTTTTCCGCCTCCAACTAATCATATACAGTATAACCTGAGCTCAAGTACACGACTAATGCCTTATGGACGTCATGATTACATTTCTGGTCAAATTTGAGCCGGGACTTGACTGTTGTGAGAGAGGACATTTCAAAATCCTTGCCCTGCCCTTCCAGATTGTGGCGGACGGGCCGGACGACCCCCTGGAGCTCAGCTGCACCGTGAGGAACGTCATCAACGAGGAGAGCAGCCCGCCCAGCAGCCGTCACTCAACCCCGACACCGCGTGAGTCCACTGTAGCGCAGACCTAGTGGGCGGGAGAGGGAGGGGGTCATTTAATAAGTGGGAGGGGCCTGTAGGGGGAGGGGCCTTAGGTTTTTAGCAGCATTTCTGAATATGTTGGGGGTTTTTTTGTCTCTCAGGAGAAACTCTGCATCCGCTGCAGGGAGTGATCGTGTTCGCCTCGTTTGTTCTGGCGGTGGGAGTGGCCATTGTGGCACATCGATGTTGGACAGGTGAGGACACATTTTATTGGTTTCAATAATAATTGCACGATAGTAGAAAGTCACTTTGACCACCTTGATAATTGTCTGCTCCAAATATATGTTGATAATTGTTATGGTAATCTTGTCTTCCAGGAGTCTGGTTCTTTCGTCAAGGTAGGAACCACATCATTGGAATTATATTCGAACTCTTTTATATTTACACACAATTATGGGGAAAGTTTCCCCTGTTTCTGATATATATATATATACGTATATACATTGTTTTTCTTCATTTTAGAAATCAATGCCGTGGAAATCAGGTGAGTACAGGAAATACCATGTATTAAAAAGTTATACCAAAAAATGATATCTAAACCACACTATATTGTAACAACATAGTGATATAAACCATTCTTTATTATGATATGTTATTATTATTATTAGTCTTATTATTAGTAGTTAAGTAGTAGTATTAGTAGTACTACTACTATGGAGTAGTTCATATATACACCATTCTATATTACAGGTGTGTTACTGTGGTTCGGTTGCAGAAGGTTGCTGGTTCGATCCCCGGGGCTCCTCCCCCTCCTAGCTAAGTGTCGAGGTGTCCCTGAGCAAGACGCCACCTAACCCTAACTGCTCCTCCTAGCTAAGTGTGGAGGTGTCCCTGAGCAAGACACCACCTAACCCTACCTGCTCCTCCTAGCTAAGTGTGGAGGTGTCCCTGAGCAAGACACCACCTAACACTAACCTGCTCCTCCTAGCTAAGTGTGGAGGTGTCCCTGAGCAAGACACCACCTAACCCTACCTGCTCCTCCTAGCTAAGTGTGGAGGTGTCCCTGAGCAAGACACCACCTAACCCTAACTGCTCCTGACGTGTTGGTTGTTACCTTGCATGGTCGACACCGCCGTCGGTGTATGAATGGGTGAACGTGAGGCAACTGTAATGCATTTACCATTTCATGTTAGGTAATGTGTGAGTCCTGAACGATAGACTGCGGGGTCGGGGATGTCGCGAGGCCACGTCTGCTCTTATCTTAACGTTCTCTCCGCTTTGTTCCAGATTTCTGGAGGAGGAAAGGAAGAAGTGAGGGCGGTATGTGTCTCCACACCCTCCCTCTCTGTCCCTTTTCCACCTCTCGTCTCTCTTTTTATCTCTAAAGTCCTCTGCCATGCTCCCCTCCCTCCCCTCCCCGCTCTCTCTTTTTTGCTCTCGACATAAAATTGGCCTCCTTCCCCAGAAGCCTTGGCACATGTCTCTGTTGTGGACTCCTCTGTTGCAGGCGGTGAGCCTGAGAACATCCAACTCAAGGACCCAGAGCAGCTGAAGGCCAACCCAGAGGTAAGACCTCATCCTCGGGCTACGTCAGGGTTCAGTCAGGGTTCAGGTTAGCAGTCTAGATTTCGGGGGCGGTACAACAACAAAAGTTGTTTTAATATTGGTTATGAACAACTGTAAAAGAATACTGCCTTAAGAAAATGCATGAATAATAAACAATACAATTTAGTAAGTCAATCGTTCCATTAAGAGCATATGATTTTAACTTTAAACTTTGCTGAAAGTTTACTAATGGTACATTAGTAAAAAATAGTTTAACAACCACTGGTCTACCATGGAACTTGGAACTAAAGTGTGAAGTGTGTGTGCAGTGTGTCTTCAAAGTGACCGTCTTCTGCGACCTTCTTTCTGTTTAGGCGATTGAGTGCGAAGACGAAAAATCAGACCAACCCCCAGAACCCAGAACTGAGCCCAGCGGGGGGAACATTCCCTGACCTCCAGACCTGGACTCCCTGCAGGAGCTCACAGACCCAGTGAAAGTGACCTGTACAACGTTATCAATCAATTAATCATTCCTCTTTGTAAGTCGCTTTGGATAAGAGCATCTGCCAAATGTCCTAAATGTAAATGTGATGTAATTACTATCCGTGTCTACACTCACCGCCGAGTAACAGGGCAGCGAGAACATAAAGGTTCCGTTGTTTCCCCGAGCGAGCGAGTGGCGGTTGTGGGGCACAATACAGATCTGTTGCCGTCATTCGCCGGTGTGTGTGACTCGATTCGATTACGTCTCCCTCCCTCCTCGTCCGCCGGGGCCGAACGGCCATCTATGGAGACGAGTGTCTGACGGAACTCTCTATTGAAAGACAGACATTGTATTTGATCCAGTTGACGGGGCTGTATACCAACGTAACCCACAGTGACCTTGACACAAATCTCACTGTGGCACTAAACACACCCTTCTCACCACAAAATATATTTTCCTACTAACGGTTCTGGAAGAAGGCTGCAGTGTATTGTGCTGTTGGTGAGTGGAGAAACAGAATCACTCCCAGCTGACATCAGGATGCTTCTGCAAGAGACAAAACCGCTGTCCAGAGTTCACTTGGACTCTGGACACCCGCCCTTCCCTCTCCTGACCCTTACTTGTCTGTGTGTCTTGGCAATAAAACTTGCATTCTTAGATGTTGGCCATGGACTCTCATCCCAGCTATTATGCAGGCTACCTAGCAACTATGAAACTCGTTCTATTAACCTCGCAACTATGAATGCTTGAAACCTGCTCTATTCTTATCTTTATGTACCACAGTGATATACATCGCCGTCTCCTTCCTCCTCCGTCGCTTTGGATAAAAGCGTCTGTCAAGTGCCTTAAATGTAAATGTCATCGTGTCTATTGTTATGAACGTTGAACTAATGCTCGTTTTGTTGTTCGATTCACCTCATTTTGATGTCGCAGTGTTCCTGTTTCAATGTGAAGCACATTTTTTTACACACTTTTACTTCTGTGCAAATGCAATATGAATAAAGTTATATGAATAAACTATATTACAACTATAATCCACGCTTTTAACTTAAAACGTCAAAATAAATGTACACACGGGGAAGCATGTGTAAGCATGTGTGAAACGTCATCTATAAGGACATTGTGTGAACACAATCTATAAATCTATGGACGTTCATTTGGAGCCATTACTGGGAAACCTGTTTAATCATTACATATAATAACACAGCCACACTGCCATTTACTTATCCACAGCTCATCGATTCACACTGCTGGGAAAGTAATTCATTTCTCAATGACAACATGACATGGCATCTTACAAAATAATTAGATTTGAAAAAAAAAAAAACGAAATTATACGAACAAACAAGGATATGAAATGTTCCACATAAAGGTTCCTCATAACCAAATCAATTATATCTTTAATAGATAAATGATCGGAATCTTTTAAACTGATGCCTTTTAGCGGGCACTAGTACTCCCATATTTCATCGTCGTAGACACCGGTGGGTGTGGCTTCATCCGCGGTCGTCGTAGCGACTTTGTCTACACCGGTTTCATTTGTGGTCGTTGCGACGACATCGGAAAACTTTGTCTACCCCGGTGGGCGTGGCTTCATCTGCGGTCGTCGTAGCAACATCGGAAACTTTGTCTACCCCGCTTTCATCTGCGGTCGTCGTGGAGACATCGGAAACTTTGTCTACCCCGGTGGGCGTGGCTTCATCTGTGGTCGTCGTAGCGATATCGGAAACTTTGTCGGACTGCGTTTCCTCGGCCATCGGAACGCACTCCACCCGCTCGCCAGTTTGCTTTTCGTCCGAGTCCGACGGACAGATGAGAGGCCGCTCGCTCTCCGCGGTCTCCTCGGCGCCCGACTTGTCGCCGACGGAGTCGACCTCCATTTCCGAAGTTCCCGGACGCTCCACCACTTGAGCCTCTTCTGCGGAGCAGACTTCCTGTGTTGCCGTCGCCGCCGCTGCGATTCCTGTCTGGCGCACCCCTTCACTAGCCACGCAGGCCGACCGGGGTGCCGCCGTTCCGTCCGCTGTTCCCCGACACCCGGACACGCCACTCTCCGCCTTCGTGACAGCGGCGGTGGTGGGCGTGGTCTGCCGGTCCCCATCGCTCCTCTCCAGTCCGAAAAAGGCGCTCCGCACCACGTAGCGCACGCACTGCCAGCAGCCACGTTCCTCTCGTGGCGAATGTCGGGCGCCAGCAGCTAGAGGGGAGAACAGAACGTACGATAGACACAAGGTGATGAGCAAAGGTTGCTACGCTACGCACGGTCCCGTTGCTAGGCTATGCGCTGCTTCGTTGCTAGGATACACTCCCTTGTTGCTAGGTCACACACAGCCTTGTTGCTAGGATACACTCTTTTTGCTAGGTTACACACATAGCCTTGTTGCTAGGTTACACAAAGCCTTGTTGCTAGGTTACACATAGCTCCATTGTTGCATAGGGACACGACACTGGCCTCGTTGCTAGGCACACTCGCTGCCTCGTTGCATAGGACGCGCGCTTGCCTTCGTTGCTAGGGACCGTGCTGCCTCGTTGGCTAGGACCGTGCTGCCTCGTTGCTAGGATGCTGTGCTGCTCGTTGCTAGGACACGGCTGCCTCGTTGCTAGGACACTCGCATGCCTCGTTGCGTAGGACACATGCTGCCTCGTTGCTAGGACAGCCGCACTGCCTCGTTGCCGGAAACATGCTGCCTCGTTGGCTGAGGACACTCGCTGCCCGTCGTTGCTAGGACACCGCTGGCCCTCGTTGCTAGGACAGACCGCTGCCGGTCGTTGCTAGGATACGTGCTGGCTCCAGCCAAGTAGCTTTAAAAGACAGTAGCATCTCCTCACCATCTCCAGCAGAGTGGCCCGTTTCTGCGGCGTCATGTGACCTCCCCCTCGACCGCCCCTGCCCCCTCGGCCCCGGCCCCGCCCCCGGCCGCCTCCCCCTTCCCCTCCCCCTCTGCCTCTGTGTGGGCCCTGGGAGGAGGGGCAGCGCTGGGAGCCCAGGGTGGCCGCCTCCTCCGCGTCCTGGGGTCCCCGTGGATGTGTTGGGGGCGGAGCCTGGCTGCTGGCCTTCTGAATGGGGACGGCTGAGAGACACGAGACAACCAATCAGAACGTTGGCAGACGCCGATACACGTTACCGATAAACACATTTCCTGTTATGGCCGATAACCAATATTTACAGATATCAATACAATGCGGTGCGTGTACGAAGAAGAATTAAGAAGTGTGGCAATGACTTTTAATCAAAGTTATAAGACTATGGATCTTGAAAATGGACGACCAATCAGACAACAATGTGGCCGACTCACCCTGGGGCTCGTCCTCGCTGTCGGTGCCCGTCAGCGAGCCGTAGTCGGCCATCAGGGAGCCCAGGGCCGAGCTCATCTGCTTGGGGGCCACCACTAAACCCCCTCCCGGCTTGGAACCGTCACAGGGGTCCTCTTTATCGTCAGAATCTGGCAACCGCACAACGCAGAGAAAAACCATAAGAAAACGTGTGCGCGTATATCGGGAAAAGTATAGTTTCCGGTGTTTGTCGCGATGAAAAGTGATATTTAATCAATTTTATTATATTGATATGTATATTGTGTTATTATATTGTGTTATTATTATTATTATTAGGTATTATAATGATATTGATATTTATGATGTGACATTTAAACACAATTTTGGCTGACTTTTACATCCGTATCATTCACCTTTTGGCCAATAAATGTTCAAATGTAGATTTTTTGGATTATTTTGTTATTTTGCATCCAAAACGTTCTCGACAGAGACTTGCGGACAGGGCCCGGGTTAACTTTCAACCAAACAACATGGCGGGTAGGTTCCCCTAATCACACACCGAAGGACTTATAACGGTCCCCGACTTACCGGCCTCGTCTTTGACTAGGGCCCCCAGTGGGTCCCCGTCCCTGGCTGCTGCCGCTGCTGCTGCTGGACGACCGGCTGGGGGCCGCTCCTGGGAGCCGTCCCCGTGGTACTGAGGGCCGCCCCTCTGGAACCCGTTGTTTGCCACGGCCACGGCCACGACCACGACCACGGCCCCTCCCCCTGCCCCGCCCCCTGCCTCTCATTCGCCTGGGAACAGGAAGTCACGTCGTTATTTTCCATATATGGGCATCGGGTTTTGTGTGTTTAGTACCGTCTGAGATTACACAGATGGACTTAATGTTGTAGAAAGAAACTTCTGCCCACGGACTACCTCGACGCAACTATTTACCAATTAATCTTTTACCCAAAGAATATAACATCCAGACTCACCCAAACTGGGCCGTCTCCAGAACTCCTCCGCTCTCCTCACGGACGTCCTGCACCTTCAACTTTTTCTCGATATTTTCCAGCGTGGGATAATTCCTAAAACAACAACAAGCAAAAAAAACAAGGTTAGGTCTGAAAAGCACCAAAGCAACGCAACGTACAGCAGACCCTGGTGGACAATCGTAACACGACAAGTTTCGGGAGGGACTGACCTTCGTCTCTCCTCCCGCCATTTTGTGATCTCGTCCGGTGTGTCCAGTTTGATTCTCTTGGCGCCGGGCGCGTGGCTCTGCAATAATAATAATAATAATACATTGTTTAATTATTTGTTTCACAGACACGGCCAGTGTAAATATCGGCGATAGTTTAGTCTAGGAGACAAGCATTGAAACAGGACGGTGTGTCTGTATGTGTGTGTGTGTGTGTGCGTGTGTGTGTGTGTGACGCCAGAAACATCTCGTCGTAAGATTGAGGTTGGAGGTGTGGTCACAGACAGCGTCTTCCGGGCAGAGCTTACATTTCTCCAGTGGATGTTGACTATCTTCTCGTGGGCCGTGAAGTTGCAGTCGGGAAAGGAGCACTTTGGAAAGAAAGCACGAAAACACGTGACCAGGTGAACCCGGCGACCAGGTGAACCCGGCGACCAGGTGAACCCGGCGACCAGGTGAACCGGGTGAATGCGGAAAAACACAAAGCAGAACACAGTCAGCGAGCGCATGACGCAGGCTTCGTTCAAAATGGAAGAAGCTTGGGAGGAGCGCCGGAGGAATCCCTCGATGAAGACAACCTACCTCGACGTGTTGGGCCATGTGCTCGCCGTGACTGTCCTCGGTTTTGAAGCCCCGGTCGCAGGTGTCGCAAAAATAGGCGTAGTCCGGCTCCTTCTTGAATTTCTGCTGCGGATTTTTCAAACAAGACCGTTAAGAACCCACGTCAGTCAACAGTGCGGCGGTGGAGATGAACGGATGCTTCCGGTCCGGCGGGGGCTCCGATTCATTCAATACCTTTTTCCCGTAGTGGTTCGCTGGTCCGTTGTTGTGCCCTCCTCCGCCGCCTCGATGCCATCCACGGTTAAAATGTTGACCTGGAAAAATGTAAACTTTCATGAAACCTGATACCCCTTTAACTCCTCTCCCCTCTCTCTCTCTCTCTCTCGCACTCTAGACCCCTCTCTCTCTAGCTGTCTCTCTCTCTAGCTCTGTCTAGCTGTCTCTCTCTCTCTTTAGCTGTCTAGGTCACTCTCTAGACCCCTCTCTCTCTAGCTGACTCTGTCTCTCTAGCTCTGTCTAGCTGTCTCTCTCTCTCTTTAGCTGTCTAGGTCACTCTCTAGACCCCTCTCTCTCACTCTCTCTAGCTCTGTCTAGCTGTCTCCCTCTCTAGCTCCATCGAACTCTCTAGCTGCCTCACTCTATCTAGCTGTCTCTCTCTCTCTCTAGCTGTCTCTCTCTCTCTAGCTGTCTCTCCCTCTCTAGCTCTGTCTAGCTGTCTCCCCATCTAGCAGTCTATCTCTCTCTCTCTCCCTCCCTCCCCCTGTCAGTCTCTCTTGTCTCTCTCTCTTTCTCCCTGCCAGTCCCTCTTGTCTCTCTCTCTCAGCCCCCACGTATCTAACTGTACTCAGTACTAGTATGAACAGGTGAGCCAGTAACCAGGTGAGCCAGTGACCAGGTGAGCCAGCGACCAGGTGCACCAGCGACCAGGTGAACCAGTAACCAGTGACCAGGTAGACCAGTGACCAGGTGGACCAGGTGAACCAGTAGCCAGCGACCAGGTGAACCAGCGACCAGGTGAACCAGTGACCAGGTGAACCAGTGACCAGGTGAACCAGCGACCAGGTGAACCAGGCACCCACCGTGGTGATGATGATGATGGTGGTGGTGGTCCTGTCGTCCATCGTAGGGGGGCGGCGGCGGCGGCTCGGACCAGGACCACATGCTGGGGTGGAAGTTGCTGCTGCTGGTGCTGCTGGTCCGGACCGGATGCTGCGGGGTCGACACCATGAAGGACTGGGGGGCGGGGCAGCGGAAGTCCGGCGGGGGGTACTGCCCGTTTCCCGCCATACTGAGACGCGCCAAAAAGAGTATAAAGGTGAACGATGTTGGCGTCAACGTGGCGCGGATCGGTCCCCACGTGTGGATGTTTGGGTTTACACGTCACACGTGGGGAGCGCGTCACTTCCGCCGGATGTGGAAAGGCCGACAGAAGTCAGAAGAGCAACATTTTTTATTAAAATGTGTTTCATTAAAGAGCAAATGTGTTATTTATACTTGACTCCTTATAGTAAAAAAAATAAAAATATGTGTATCAAATTCATGATTTTCAATTTCAATTTTATTCAAATTTAAAGAGCTTTATTGGCATGGGGGAAACGTACATTTACATTGACAAAGCGAGTGGTAAATAAAAACAAAAACAAAACTAATCTAATTTACAATTGTCTTGTGATTTACAAATGTACAATTGCAGATATTCTATAACAAAGAAATGTGTACACAAAGCTGCAATATAAAAATCAAATGTATAAATATGAGTATTTAAAATACACTTATAAAGAACTAAATATATACAGGTAAGTAAGTCAACTTAAAAAAATAAAAATAAAATATATATATGTAATACAAAAATAAAACGTAATTTTTTAATACTTTTTTTTATAATATATATTTTTTAATTAATAATCCACAGACACTCAAACGGTGTTGCGCTAATACGACCATGAAAACGTGTGTGATTTATTATTCGGCGTTTTTTTTCTCCGCGAAAATACTCGCAGTCGCTGAGTTTAGCGTCGAAATGCGTGGACAATCTGGCAACCCCCCCCCCCCCCGCAGCCCTTCATCGGGGGTTTCCGGTTCGGTCGCCCACGTCCACCGCGTGTCGCTCTACACTCCACACATCGTGGCGGCGACGACTCGTGTTGCGGCGTCTCGGGCGGAAGAAACTTGGCGTTAAATCCACCGAAAAAGTGTCCGTAGATCCGCTTAAGAAACACTCGCCGCCATGCTGGTGCTGTTCGAGACCGCGGCGGGGTTTCGCCATCTTCAAGGTACGTCGTTTATTGATCGACATTTTATTGATATATTCGCGTTTTTTTTTCCCCGTGCGTATTCTCGTACTTACACGTGGACGGCCACCGAGACGAGATGCCTTTTAGTGCTTTAGTAGTAGTACCACTGCTACGACATTGAACCCAGTTTACTAGCACGAATCTGATGTATATTTGTGTATTTTTAATGACGTGCACACGTGGGCCTTGCGTGGACCACGTGTGGCCCCGACCACCGGGCGAACCTAGGGAGCCCTGCAGCCATTAAATGTTCAATCCTGCCACCTCAGCACCAGCATAATGTCTAATTTGACTTATTGTGAACTATTTTTAAGTATAAATCCTTTTTTTGTGTGTTATTTGCACAGGTCCTCGATGAGTCCAAGCTGCAGGAGGTCGACAGTCTGTGGAAGGAGTTCCAGACGCCCGAGAAAGCCAACAAAATGTGAGTTTTTGGACACACTGACAGCGAATCAAGGCCCTTATTTCAATGCTGTATACTCACATTCCCTTCTGTCTCCTTCCAGAGTCAAGTTGAAGCACTTTGAGAAGTTTCAGGACACCACAGAAGCCCTGGCAGGTATGGATCCCTGTGAATTAATGCATATTTCACACTTACGGTTGCTTCCTGGGCGGAAATGCAATCTGTTCTTATTTCTGTATTTGTCTGATTAAGGTGAGGCAACAGATTGGAGACGTTATGTCACCAATGTCGAATCATTACATTGCAAATGGATTGCATTTATAAAGCGCTTTTATCCAAAGCGCGTTACAGTATTGCCTCACATTCACCCATTCATACACCGACGGCGGTGCAGTTAGGGTTAGGTGGTGTCTTGCTCAGGGACACCTCGACACTTGGCTAGGAGGGGGAGGAGCCCGGGGGATCGAACCAGCAGACTTCCTGTTGCCAGACAAACCCACCTGCTGGTGTGCCTAACGTCTAACTCTGTCCTTATCTCCTCTCAGCCGCCACTGCCATGGTGGAGGGAAAGATCGGCAAGAGTCTGAAAAAGGTCCTGAAGAAGGTGGTGGCGAAGGAGGCCCACGAACAACTGGCCATCAGCGACATCAAACTAGGGGGTGTCATCAAAGTAAGACGCCCCAGCAAACACACACACCGCCGACTAGATCAGTTTACCTGTCGGTACAGTCCACTGGGTAGGCTGGGAGACTAATTTAGTAATCATACTATATCTAGGTGGACATTCCCACTTGTGATGTCACTAGACGGTGGTCACATGGTAATTGTGAAGACGGCTCGCAATGGCTAATCACACTCACACCTGGCTGGCATTAATGGTCCTCCTTTAAAATAAAATGTTCAATAGTGTTATTATGAGTAAAATTCCTGTCCATGTTAGTTTAAAATTATTATCTAGCCAGAACCAAGGGTCACTTCTAGGGCCCTGATAGTGAAATGGTGAAATGAAAACTACAAAGTCACTCAGGTTGTTGTGTGTGCGTGCATTTATCCAAGAGAAGAGAGTATCCTACAATTCCCAGAGTGCACCCCGGCGTTCCCGCCATTTTTGACTGTGTGTGTGTCTCTAACACTGTCGTTGTCTTTCCAGGACAAGCTGAACCTGAGCTGCAATCCACAGCCCCGGCCGTGGCGGAGCTGATGAGGGGCATCCGGAACCAGATGGAGGGCCTCATCACGGGCCTGCAGCCCCGCGAGATCAGCTGCCATGTCCCTGGGTCTGGCTCACAGGTACGGACGGACACACGGACAGGTGTGACCGCAAAGGCCACGCCCGGCACAGATTAGTCGTGCTAATATAGCATCGTCTGTGTTTAAGATGGCGCCCTTATTGCTGCCCCATCCGTAGACTTCTTTGTGTTATTTTTACGGACAATGAGTCTGTTTCGTCTGCTGTCTATGATTACAGACGTTGCCTGAATTTCACCAAAGGTGAATTTCACCGCATCCGTCACTACCACTGAGACAGCAGACAGAACCCCCCCAAAAAGCTGCAATGCTAACCGTCTAATCCTAGTTTTATATTGTGTCGTTTTTCAGTCCTATCCCGTTACAAGTTGAAGTTCAGCCCCGACAAAGTGGACACCAATGATTGTCCAGGCCATCTGTAAGTTTCTTCTTCTTCTTCGTCATCCCCTTTTTGTATATATATATGTTGTAATAAAGTAAAATGGCTGCCCGAGTCCTCACCTAAAATGGCGTCCTTCACCTCCAGCTCTCCTGGACGACCTGGACAAGGAGCTGAACAACTACATCATGCGCTGCCGTGAGTGGTACGGCTGGCACTTCCCCGAGCTGAGCAAGATCGTCACCGACAACCTGGCCTACTGGCAAGGCTGTCCAGAAAATAGGTAACGTGCGAAACACGGCAACGCGTCCGCTTTCAAATGCTCTGTTGTGTACGGCCGGGTCTCTATTGTATGATGATTCCCGCCAAAGCTGAACGTCGATACTTCCTGTCCGCCGCCGCCAGGGGTCCGCACCAACGTGGCCACCACCGACCTGTCGGAGATCCTGCCCGAGGAGGTGGAGGCGGAGGTGAAGCTGGCCGCCGAGATCTCCATGGGAACGGAGGGTCTCAGACGAGGACAATCACCAACATCCTGCACCTGTGTGAGCAGGTAAATTGGCCGCGTAGTAACGGGGCCCGCCTGGCGTGTTTACGTGCGTAACCGTGGTGATGAGGACTAAAAAACAATATCTCCCTGAAACAAACGATGTGGTTTTAAGTCACTATCTCTTCTGAGCGGCCTGGACAGCTTCTGTCGATTGATTCAAAGACTCGAACGCTCATTATTAGACTTGCTCACGATAAACAATGTGCGTTTGTGTTTTTTGTTTGTTTCCCGTCCCTCCAGGTGATCGAGATCACGGAGTACCGCGT
The DNA here is from genome assembly GCA_002895965.2 of Coryphaenoides rupestris. Taxonomy (NCBI): domain Eukaryota; kingdom Metazoa; phylum Chordata; class Actinopteri; order Gadiformes; family Macrouridae; genus Coryphaenoides; species Coryphaenoides rupestris. The sequence continues at coordinate 55,739 of PIJE02002588.1, forward strand.
GCAGCTCTACGACTACCTGAAGAACCGCATGACGGCCATCGCCCTAACCTGACGGTGAATGGTGGGCGAGCTGGTGGCGCCAGGCTCATCGCACACGCAGGTGCGCTCTCCTTCCTCGCAGGCCCGCCCCTTTCCTCCTCCTCCTTCCCATGACGGGCTGCCGCCACACCAAACTACTGGCAATATCAACATCAATGGACTCATTTGTTTTGAGATTTCAATTAAAAACACTGGTGCAATTAGTTTAAAACGCATATGTGCATTACATTTGGGTATTTTGGCACTCTTTTATCCAAAGCCACTCTCAAGAGGACATTTGTTGAAGGAGACTGTCGCTGTGGTACATAAAGATAAGAATAGAGCAGGTTTCAAGCATTCATAGTATGCAAGGTTAATAGAACGAGTTTCATAATTGCTAGGTTGCCTGCATAATAGCTGGGATAAGAGCAGAAGTCGTTCTGGCACATTACCAACATCTGAGGATCTCCAAACGCAACGTCTCGATGCGAACGGCAGGCGGTGACGAAAATGACATCATGTCGTGTCCTGAATCTCTAACTGATGTTCGTTCACTACCTCTTCTGAGCCTCCGTCGCGATCCGAACGTTTGCGTTCCGAAGTCCTCATCCAATTAGGATGTAGGAGGCACACAGGGTCANAACCCACCTGCTGGTGTGCCTAACGTCTAACTCTGTCCTTATCTCCTCTCAGCCGCCACTGCCATGGTGGAGGGAAAGATCGGCAAGAGTCTGAAAAAGGTCCTGAAGAAGGTGGTGGCGAAGGAGGCCCACGAACAACTGGCCATCAGCGACATCAAACTAGGGGGCGTCATCAAAGTAAGACGCCCCAGCAAACACACACACCGCCGACTAGATCAGTTTACCTGTCGGTACAGTCCACTGGGTAGGCTGGGAGACTAATTTAGTAATCATACATCTAGGTGGACATTCCCACTTGTGATGTCACTAGACGGTAGTCACATGGTAATTGTGAAACGGCTCGCAATGGCTAATCACACTCACACCTGGTGGCATAATATGTCTCCTTTAAATAAATGTTCAATAGTGTTATTATGAGTAAAATTCCCGTCCATGTTAGTTTAAAATTATTATCTAGCCAGAACCAAGGTCACTTCTAGGGGCCCTGATAGTGAAATGGTGAAATGAAAACTACAAAGTCACTCAGGTTGTTCTTGTCTTGGATGCCGCTGTGTGCGTGCATTTATCCAAGAGAAGAGAGTATCCTACAATTCCCAGAGTGCACCCCGGCATTTCCGCCATTTTTGATTGTGTGTGTCTCTAACACTGTTGTCGTCTTTCCAGGACAAGCTGAACCTGAGCTGCATCCACAGCCCCGCCGTGGCGGAGCTGATGAGGGGCATCCGGAACCAGATGGAGGGCCTCATCACGGGCCTGCAGCCCCGCGAGATCAGCGCCATGTCCCTGGGTCTGGCTCACAGGTACGGACGGACACACGGACAGGTGTGACCGCGAAGGCCACGCCCGGCACAGATTAGTCGTGCTAATATAGCATCGTCTGTGTTTTAAGATGGCGCCCTTATTGCTGCCCCATCCGTAGACTTCTTTGTGTTATTTTTACGGACAATGAGTCTGTTTCGTCTGCTGTCTATGATTACAGACGTTGCCTGAATTTCACCAAAGTGAATTTCACCGCATCCGTCACTACCACTGAGACAGCAGACAGAACCCCCCAAAAAGCTGCAATGCTAACCGTCTAATCCTAGTTTTATATTGTGTCGTTTTTCAGTCTATCCCGTTACAAGTTGAAGTTCAGCCCCGACAAAGTGGACACCATGATTGTCCAGGCCATCTGTAAGTTTCTTCTTCTTCGTCATCCCTTTTTGTATATATATATATGTTGTAATAAAGTAAAATGGCTGCCGAGTCCTCACCTAAAATGGCGTCCCTTCACCTCCAGCTCTCCTGGACGACCTGGACAAGGAGCTGAACAACTACATCATGCGCTGCCGCGAGTGGTACGGCTGGCACTTCCCCGAGCTGAGCAAGATCGTCACCGACAACCTGGCATACTGCAAGGCTGTCCAGAAAATAGGTAACGTCCGAAACACGGCAACGCGTCCGCTTTCAAATGGTCTTGTTGTGTACGGCCGGGTCTCTATTGTATGATGATTCCCGCCAAAGCTGAACGTCGATACTTCCTGTCCGCCGCCGCCCAGGGGTCCGCACCAACGTGGCCACCACCGACCTGTCGGAGATCCTGCCCGAGGAGGTGGAGGCGGAGGTGAAGCTGGCCGCCGAGATCTCCATGGGAACGGAGGTCTCGGACGAGGACATCACCAACATCCTGCACCTGTGTGAGCAGGTAAATTGACCGTGTAGTCCGGGTCCCGCCCTGGCGTTATTGCGTGCGTAACCGTGGTGATGAGGACTAAAAAACAATACTCCCTGAAACAAACGATGTGGGTTTTAAGTCACTATCTCTTCTGAGCGGCCTGGACAGCTTCTGTCGATTGATTCAAAGACTCGAACGCTCATTATTAGACTTGCTCACGATAAACAATGTGCGTTTGTGTTTTTTTGTTTGTTTTCCCGTCCTCCAGGTGATCGAGATCACGGAGTACCGCGTGCAGCTCTACGACTACCTGAAGAACCGCATGACGGCCATCGCCCCCAACCTGACGGTGATGGTGGGCGAGCTGGTGGGCGCCAGGCTCATCGCACACGCAGGTGCGCTCTCCTTCCTCGCAGGCCCCGCCCCCTTTCCTCCTTCCCATGACGGGCTGCCGCCACACCAAACTACTGGCAATATCAATGGACTCATTTGTTTTGAGATTTCAATTAGAAACGCAATTTGTTTGGTGCAATTAGTTTAAAACGCATATGTTGCATTACATTTAGGGTATTTGGCAGACTGTTTTATCCAAAGCCACTCTCAAAGAGGACATTTGTTGAAGGAGACTGTCGCTGTGGTACATAAAGATAAGAATAGAGCAGATTTCAAGCATTCATAGTTATGAGGTTAATAGAATGAGTTTCATATTTGCTAGGTAGCCTGCATGATAGCTGGGATAAGAGCAGAAGTACCGTTCTTGGCACATTACCAACATCTGAGGATCTCCAAACGCAACGTCTCGATGCGAACGGCAGGCGGTGACGAAAATGACATCATGTCGTGTCCTGAATCTCTAACTGATGTTCGTTCACTACCTCTTCTGAGCCTCCGTCGCGATCCGAACGTTTGCGTTCCGAAGTCCTCATCCAATTAGGATGTAGGAGGCACACAGGGTCCAATGAAAACCCTGAAACCCCCCCCTAACCTTGAGTCTTGTCCCCCCGGTGGTTTTGCGCCCTCCCCCGCAGGCTCCCTGATGAACCTGGCCAAGCACCCCGCCTCCACCGTGCAGATCCTGGGCGCCGAGAAGGCCCTGTTCCGGGCGCTGAAGACGCGCAAGGACACACCCAAGTACGGCCTCATCTACCACGCCTCGCTGGTGGGCCAGACCACGGCAAAGAACAAGGGCAAGGTCGGTAGTTCAATTCTCCCGACAACACAAATCAGAAACGGGTTTATCTAAAAGTAAGAGACACGGAATGTGCTTTTGTGGTTTGGTGCATAACATTAAACGGAGGGTAATTGTATGTAAATTCTACATTAAAGTGAAATAAGAATAAAAATATATTTAGAATAGAACTTTATTAATCCCGAAGGAAATTCTTGTGCCAGGTTGCATTGCGATACAGTACAATAAAACAATATGGGAAACAACAGAATGATAAAAATAAACTAACGGATTTACAATTGAGTTAAAATATACAAATATGTAGGCAAGGTAAGATATTCGACGGCGATTATCTCTTAACTTGCCCACATGATAAATGAGCTATTAAAAACTGCGGTCTGCTACCCGTGTTCATGTAGTTGTCCGACAACAAACCGCAACTTTAAATGTCTGCCGCCCCGTGTGTTCCGTTCAGATCTCCCGAATGCTGGCGGCGAAGTCGTCGCTGGCCATCCGCTACGACGCCCTCGGCGAGGACACCAACTCCCAGATGGGCTTGGAGAACCGGGCCAAGCTGGAGGCTCGACTGCGCCACCTGGAGGATAAGGGTGTATGTTGCATTTTAAAGCATATATTTTTTTTTCTTCTTCTTCGTTGGTGTCTTGACACCAGGAGCCGCTATTTTTTTTTAGGGGAATGGTATAAAATGACTATTTTTTTCCCCTCCTGTTTCTTTTAGATTCGGAGAATTAGTGGAACTGGCAAAGCGATGGCCAAGATGGATAAATATCAGCACAAGAGGTAATGAATCACAAAACCCCCACAACAATGATGATGATTTCGGTCTGTAGGCTTGATTTAAAGTATTCCTGTTTTTCTCCCGCCCCCCCTGCAGCGACGTGAGGGTCTACGATCCCTCCGGCGACTCCACCATCCCCAGCACCTCCAAGAAGAGGAAATTCGAGGAGATCGGGGACGGGGAGGAGGAGCAACCGACCACGTCTGCCACGAAAGTCAAGAAGCCCAAGAAGGAACCCGCGACGGAAGGTGGGTTGGAACTGATTCGCGGTGTGACTCTTTCGGCTGCTCGAGCTTCGTTTCCATTCTTGATTGGGGTCACGATTTGATTCAACATCGATTCCCGGTTGAAGTGCATAAGAATGTCGTTTTTATCTTTGAAGAAGTTATACCAACTGGGCAGTAATGTAAACTCACAAAGGCAAACCGAAGACAAAAGCCACAAATATATTTAACGTTCCACACGTTTCCTTTTTAGAAGCGGGAACGTCGGAGGCCGTGGAGGAACCTCCCAAAAAGAAGAAGAAAAAGAAGGATAAGAAGGCGGAGGCACCGGCTGAGGAGGAGGAGGAGGAGGAGGAAGAAGTCGTCAAAACAGAGGAGGTAAGTTTGGGTTATGCTTCTTTTCAAAATAAGAGCTCCATTCCACTTCTCCATTCACTGCTACCGTTGTTCAGAAATTCTTATTTTTCTGTTTAATGAACCAAACGCATACATTTTTTTTTCCCCCAGACGACAGAAAAGAAGAAAAAGAAGAAGAAAAAGGTGAAGGAGGAAGATGATGAATAAAGAACAGATTCTGTATATTTAGCTTAGTTTTATGTAATTTCTACTTGTAAATCTCACCTACAAGACTGTATGCCTTTTTATTATTTCTTTTGTGACTATGATCACAACGTATGCTTTTGACTTATGAAACGGGTGATCAATTTTTCTTTCATTAAAAAAATAAAATAAAATGCATCATGAATGACCTAAGTTGCATTCCTATTTGATGAATTGTGTATAAGCTCACCTGTATCTGCAGACCGCAGTTTTACTGCACTCTGGTACAATAAACAAACTTATTTTTTTGACCTTTGATATTCTTTACTTTATTAATACTGGATATTTATGAGTTCTCAAGACAAGAGAAATTATTTATTCATTCTTTATTAATTTTCTATTAATGTTACATCATAGTACATTTAAATGCTACAAATATGTTTTATATCAGAAATACACCTTGGTGTTGGTGGGCGGTGCCCAGCCAGTGACGTCTTTAGTGGGCGGGGCATAGTCGATGGGTGGGCGTGGTCTAGTCGATGGTGGGGTCTAGGCAGGAAGTCAAATCGAGCTACTACTATTAAGTTACTATTAAGACTAAGTTATTATTTAGCATTAAACAGTACGTCACTTTATGGTCTATCGCAATTAAACGTATATATAGATATAGGGAGTCTACGAATGAAACGTGACGGTTTTATTTGTATTGTATGTATTTTATTTGTAATATTATTAGTTTACTTGTTACATTCTTTTTTCTTCAATTAAAGAAAAAAGTAGTCGATCAATGATCCGATCGACCGACGCACCGGATCGACGTCTCTGGGCTCGATTAGCTCGAACTGCGTCCCATGCGCACCACGTGGTGGCGACGGTGCGTCAGTACTTCTCTCAGTGTAGCATCCTCCTCATGTCTAGCTAGTGTACACACACACACACACTCACACGCACTTATACACACACATACACAGCAACACAACAACAACAACAACACAACAACAACAAGATGGCACACTTACAGGCGAGATTCTACACAGAAAACAAGAAGTAAGTGCTAAAGACTGTGCCAAAGCTAACCCAAATGCATCTGTGTTCTACTGTATTGTGTTTTTCTACTGTGTTCTACTGTCTTGTGTTCTACTGTATTGCGTTCTTCTACTGTATTCTTCTGTCTTGTGTTCTACTGTGTTCTTCTACTGTATTCCACTGTATTGTTATTCTACTGTATTCTACTGTATTGTTTTTTCTACTGTTCTTCTAGTGTGTTCTTCTACTGTGTTCTATTGTGTTCTTCTTCTGTACTGTGTTCTTCTACTGTATTCTGTGTTCTAATGTGTTCTTCTACTGTATTCTACTTTATTGTTTTTCTACTGTTATTCTACTGTATTCTACTGTATTGTGTTATTCTGTGTTCTTCTACTGTATTCTACTGAGTTCTTCTACTGTATTCTACTGAGTTCTTCTACTGAGTTCTTCTACTCTATTCTACTGTGTTCTTCTACTCTATTCTACTGTGTTCTTCTACTGTATTCCACTACTGTGTTATTCTACTGTGTCATTCTACTGTATTCTCTAGGTATGCGGTGGACGACGTCCCGTTCTCAATCCCAGCGAGCTCGGAAGTCCAGGACCTCGGAAACGTCATCAACAAGCTCCTCCAAGCAAATCATGGTACGCATTATGACTGCATCACAAGTCTAGGTGGCCACTAAACGTTGGAAGCAGATCCTCAAAATATAATGTCTCACGCATTGAAGTCTTGCACTTTTGTCTCTTATTTTGTCATCTTTATCCTCCTTTTTTTTTTTTTTTTAAAGCATCTCACAAGCAGGTGGACTTTGACTTCCTGGTCAGGGGTCAGTTCCTGCGGTCATCCCTGGCCGTCCACATGGAAGCTGAGAGCATATCCACGGTACGTCCAAGTATCCCTCACCGCAGGGATGCTCTGTGTGACTGGAGCCACTGGTTTAACTCGCATGCAGTTGTTATGCTTTTAAAATAAATATCCCGGGGGTTAGCATATTGTTATACGTTGAAGGGTGCTAACCGCAGCAGCAGCAGCACCCGTTATCAAGTAGAAGGTATTTGGTTGGTCGTCGTTTGCACAAGAGGACAGGGCTTTGCATCTTCAGTTTGTGCGACTGTACCGGGTACTGGGTAGGTTTATTGTGCCCGTTATCTGGTCTCCCATTCAAATGCGTCCCCCATGTATTGTAAAAGTCATGAATGGTAAATGGATTGCCGTTTATATTGCAATAAACAGACGCAGAACCACACTTTCCCACCAGTGGCATAGAAAGTCTCATCCCAAGTCTGTTATTGGGTGCTAAAGTTAGCATGGACAGTATATCTGTGCGGTAGTGGTTCAGAAGGTAAGAGCGGTTGTCTGGCAACAGGAAGGTTGCTGGTTCGATCCCCGGGCTCCTCCCCTCTCCTAGCTAAGTGTGGAGGTGTCCCTGAGCAAGACACCACCTAACCCTACTGCTCCTGACGTGTTGGTTGTTACCTTGCATGGTTGGCACCGCCGTCGGTGTATGAATGGGTGAATGTGA
>PIJE02002589.1:0-20354 GCA_002895965.2 Coryphaenoides rupestris
CACACACACACACACACACACACACACACACACACACACACATATGAGTCCCTGTGCCAGGCAAGTCAACGCTCGGGACCATGTGACCTAGGAAACATTCTCACCTTGACTGTAAGCACTTCCTCTCTGGGGTCGCGCACCAGGAAGTGGCAGGACTCGTCCCAGCGCGGGGACGTGGATCGCTCACAGATCTGATCATCAAGTACATGATTACAGAAGACATGCAGGCTATAAATATATCAATTATACATTTAGGATCTGGTGATGAACAATATGTCGGACAATATGGACGTGAGGACATGAGGAGGTGAGACACTGTGGACTAAGGTGAGACAGTGTGGACTAAGGTGAGACACTGTGGACTAAGGTGAGACAGTGTGGACTAAGGTGAGACACTGTGGGCTAAGGTGAGACAGTGTGGACTAAGGTGAGACAGTGTGGACTAAGGTGAGACAGTGTGGACTAAGGTGAGACACTGTGGACTAAGGTGAGACAGTGTGGACATGTCACCTCCTCATGTCCTCACGTCCATATTGTCCGACATATTGTTCATCACCAGATCCTAAATGTATAATTGATATATTTATAGCCTGCATGTCTTCTGTAATCATGTACTTGATGATCAGATCTGTGAGCGATCCACGTCCCCGCGCTGGGACGAGTCCTGCCACTTCCTGGTGCGCGACCCCAGAGAGGAAGTGCTTACAGTCAAGGTGAGAATGTTTCCTAGGTCACATGGTCCCGAGCGTTGACTTGCCTGGCACAGGGACTCATATGTGTGTGTGTGTGTGTGTGTGTGTGTGTGTGTGTGTGTGTGTGTGTGTGTGTGTGTGTGTGTGTGTGTGTGTGTGTGTGTGTGTGTGTGTGTGTGTGTGTGTGTGTGTGTGTGTGTGTGTGTGTGTGCAGCTCTCTCACAGCTGGGGTATGGGTCTTGGTTTCGTGGTGATCCCCCTGAGAGAGCTGCTGGGTCAGCCAGACCTGGTCCTGGACCGCTGGGTCCACCTGGAGGGAGCTCTGCCTGAGAGCCAGATCCTGCTGAGAGCTGCACTCAAGGTGCTGACCGCCTGTCTCTGACCACCTGTAGCTGACCGCCTGTCTCTGACCACCTGTAGCTGACCGCCTGTCTCTGACCACCTGTAGCTGACCACCTGTAGCTGGCCACCTGTAGCTGGCCGCCTGTAGCTGACCGCCTGTCTCTGACCACCTGTAGCTGACCACCTGTAGCTGACCACCTGTAGCTGGCCGCCTGTAGCTGACCACCTGTAGCTGGCCGCCTGTAGCTGACCGCCTGTCTCTGACCGCCTGACTCTGACCACCTGTAGCTGACCGCCTGTCTCTGACCGCCTGTAGCTGACCACCTGTAGCTGACCACCTGTAGCTAACCGCCTGTCTCTGACCGCCTATCTCTGACCGCCTGTCTCTGACCGTCTATCTCTGACCGCCTGTCTCTGACCACCTGTAGCTGACCACCTGTAGCTGACCACCTGTAGCTGGCCGCCTGTCTCTGACCGCCTGTCTCTGACCGCCTGTCGCTGACCACCTGTAGCTGACCACCTGTAGCTGACCACCTGTAGCTGACCACCTGTAGCTGGCCGCCTGTCTCTGACCGCCTGTCTCTGACCACCTGTCTCTGACCACCTGTAGCTGACCACCTGTAGCTGACCACCTGTAGCTAACCGCCTGTCTCTGACCACCTGTAGCTGACCACCTGTAGCTGACCACCTGTAGCTGACCACCTGTAGCTGACCACCTGTAGCTAACCGCCTGTCTCTGACCACCTGTAGCTGACCACCTGTAGCTGACCACCTGTAGCTGACCACCTGTAGCTAACCGCCTGTCTCTGACTGCCTGTCTCTGACCACCTGTCTCTGACCACCTGTAGCTGACCACCTGTAGCTAACCGCCTGTCTCTGACTGCCTGTCTCTGACCACCTGTCTCTGACCACCTGTAGCTGACCACCTGTAGCTGACTGCCTGTCTCTGACCACCTGTAGCTGACTGCCTGTCTCTGACCACCTATCTCTGACCACCTGTCTCTGACCGCCTGTCTCTGACCACCTGTAGCTGGCCGCCTGTCTCTGACCACCTATCTCTGACCGCCTGTCTCTGACCGCCTGTCTCTGACCACCTATCTCTGACCACCTGTCTCTGACCGCCTGTAGCTGACCGCCTGTAGCTGACCGCCTGTAGCTGACCGCCTGTAGCTGTTCTGGCTGATACTGCCATGTTGTAGGTTTCCAGATGATAACGTCAATATGATTTAGTTATAAATGTTGTTGATGTAATGTTATGAATGATAATGTTATGAAAGATAATGTTATGAATGATAATGTTATGAATGATATAAATATTAATGTTATGAATGATAATGTTATGAATGATAATGTTATGAATGATTATTAAATATTAATGTTATGAATGATAATGTTATGAATGATAATGTTATGAATGATATAAATATTAATGTTATGAATGATAATGTTATGAATGATATTAATATTAATGTTATGAATGATAATGTTATGAATGATAATGTTATGAATGATATTAATATTAATGTTATTAATGTTAATGATATTAATATTAATGTTATGAATGATAATGTTATGAATGATAATGTTATGAATGATATAAATATTAATGTTATGAATGATAATGTTATGAATGATATTAATATTAATGTTATGAATGATAATGTTATGAATGATAATGTTATGAATGATATAAATATTAATGTTATGAATGATAATGTTATGAATGATATTAATATTAATGTTATGAATGATAATGTTATGAATGATAATGTTATGAATGATATTAATATTAATGTTATTAATGTTAATGTTATTAATGATATTAATGATATCCCTGAGCAAGACACCACCTAACCCTACCTGCTCCACCTCCAAGCTAAGTGTGGAGGTGTCCCTGAGCAAGACACCACCTAACCCTACCTGCTCCTCCTAGCTAAGTGTGGAGGTGTCCCTGAGGAAGACACCACCTAACCCTACCTGCTCCTCCTAGCTAAGTGTGGAGGTGTCCCTGAGCAAGACACCACCTAACCCTACCTGCTCCTCCTAGCTAAGTGTGGAGGTGTCCCTGAGCAAGACACCACCTAACCCTACCTGCTCCTCCTAGCTAAGTGTGAGGTGTCCTGAAGCAAGACACCACCTAACCCTACCTGCTCTCCTAGCTAAGTGTGGAGGTGTCCCTGAGCAAGACACCACCTAACCCTACCTGCTCCTCCTAGCTAAGTGTGGAGGTGTCCCTGAGCAAGACACCACCTAACCCTACTGCTCCACCTAGCTAAGTGTGGAGGTTGTCCCTGAGCAAGACACCACCTAACCCTACCTGCTCCTCCTAGCTAAGTGGAGGTGTCCCTGAGCAAGAACCACCTAACCCTACCTGCTCCTCCTAGCTAAGTGTGGAGGTTGTCCCTGAGCAAGACACCACCTAACCCTACCTGCTCCTCCTAGCTAAGTGTGGAGGTGTCCTGAGCAAGACACCACCTAACCCTACCTGCTCCTCCTAGCTAAGTGTGGAGGTGTCCCTGAGCAAGACACCACCTAACCCTACCTGCTCCTCCTAGCTAAGTGTGGAGGTGTCACCCTTAGCCACACTGTCTCACCTTAGTCCACACTGTCTCACCTTAGTCCACACTGTCTCACCTTAGCCCACAGTGTCTCACCTTAGTCCACACTGTCTCACCTTAGTCCACACTGTCTCACCTTAGCCCACACTGTCTCACCTTAGTCCACACTGTCTCACCTTAGTCCACACTGTCTCACCTTAGTCCAGTGTCTCACCTTAGTCCACACCATCTCACCTTAGTCCACACTGTCTCACCTTAGTCCACACTGTCTCACCTTAGTCCAGTGTCTCACCTTAGTCCACACTGTCTCACCTTAGTCCACAGTGTCTCACCTTAGTCCACACTGTCTCAGCTTAGCCCACAGTGTCTCACCTTAGTCCACACTGTCTCACCTTAGTCCACACTGTCTCACTTTAGTCCAGTGTCTCACCTTAGTCCACACTGTCTCACTTTAGTCCAGTGTCTCACCTTAGTCCACAGTGTCTCACCTTAGTCCACAGTGTCTCACCTTAGTCCACAGTGTCTCACCTTAGTCCACACTGTCTCACCTTAGTCCACACTGTCTCACCTTAGTCCGGTGTGAAACACCCTTTAAAAGGATCTCAGCTCCAACTTTTGGTTCCTTGCCGTTTTTCTTTAACTGAAATAGAAAAAGGAAAATTAGAACACACACCTGACATCTAATGTGACATTAAGTAAGTAGGCAAGTCAACTTTTAATGAAGATGGGGTGAGGACATGAGGACTTGAGAACATGAGGAGGTGATATGAGGACACGAGGAGGTGAGGACGTGAGGACAATAGGACATGAGGGGGGGAGGACATGAAGAGGTGAGGACAATAGGACATGAGGAGGTGAGGACATGAGAAGGTGAGGAGGTGAGGACATGAGGAGGTGAGCAGCTCCTCACCGGCAGGCCGTGGGCTCGCTCCATGTAGACAAACAGAACGGCTGCAGAGGGAATCACCTTGTTCTGGTAGGACTGCTGAGACTGATACTGCAGGATCTGACAACACAGGAACCATGAGACACACACACACAGACAGACAGACAGACAGACAGACAGAGACAGACGGACAGACGGACAGACGGACAGACAGACAGAGAGAGAGGGAGAGATGGAGAGAGATGTGGCGAGTGAGAGAGAGAGAGTAAAGTAAGAGAAGAAAAAAGAGAGATAGGAGGTAAGATAGAGAGACAGACATGTAAGACGGAGGACAGACAGGTAGGAGGCGGTCTACCTGCTCCAGCCTGCTGGTGTCAGACAGCGTGGGAAGCCACTCCAGCAGAAGGTGGACCCTGCCTGACTTGACGTCGTTCAGAGTGTACCACTGGAACAACACCAGCACATCGATCAGCCCACCAACAAAATCAACTCATCAATCGTTGAATCAGATTCTCACGCACAGTATCGATGAGCTTCGTGCTGACGATGTCGCGGAGGTTGAGCTTGAACCTGTGGAGACATGACTCACGTTAGCTCCTCCCATCCCCGGGACACACCCCCACCAGCGTGTCACGTGACGACATCACCGCACCTGCCCAGGAAGTCGTCTTGGTCGATGTCCTTATCGAAGAGCTCAAACTGGACCTCCTGTCCGGGCAGCTGGCTGAGCACCACCTCGTAGAGCTCGTTCCACACGGGGTTCAGGTTCTCCTTGATGGTGTGGCTGCGGAACGTGACGCCCGCCACCCTCATCTTGACGTAGGGGTCGCTCTTCCCCTTCACAATGCCCCCCATGAAGTTGTCCTTGGCGATGAGGTGCTGGGCCTCTAGCAGGTGCACACGCAGCACCCCCTGCAGCACACACACATGTGTGTATCTGTATGTGTGTGTGTGTGTGTGTGTGTGTGTGTGTGTGTGTGTGTGTGTGTGTGGTGCATCAGTACCTCCGTAGCGAACTCAGGGTCGGGGGCTGTGTTCTGGGGCCATGCGGACTGCGGTCTGGCGGAGGCTCCGGGGGGAGGGGGTCCGGTCTCAGAGGCCAGTCCAGGACCTGGGGCCGCGTGTGAGGAGGAGGGCGAGGCGACTGCAGCTTCCTCGTTCAGCCACAACACCTGTGACACGCGACACAAACACTCATCCTGACGGCTCCACGGACATGTGTTGTGTGTGTGTGTGTGTGTGTGTGTGTGTGTGTGTGTGTGTGTGTGTGTGTGTGTGTGTGAGCTACTGACTCTCAGCATGGTCTTGATGTATATGCGGCTGGCGGAACCCGAGTTCTCCAGATGGAACCACTGGTCCAGCGTGAGGCCTGGACTCTCCAGCAGCCGGCCCAGAGGGAGGCTGAGGCTGCCTAGCAACAGGGCGCCATCTTCATCCTTAACCTGAACACACGTCACATGACTAGAGGCTACAACATCACATGACTAGAGGCTACAACATCACATGATTAGAGGCTACAACATCGCATGACTAGAGGCTACAACATCACATGACTAGAGGCTACAACATCACATGATTAGAGGCTACAACATCACATGACTAGAGGCTACAACATCACATGACTAGAGGCTACAACATCACATGATTAGAGGCTACAACATCGCATGACTAGAGGCTACAACATCACATGACTAGAGGCTACAACATCACATGACTAGAGGCTACAACATCACATGACTAGAGGCTACAACATCACATGACTAGAGGCTCCAACATCACATGACTAGAGGCTACAACATCACATGACTAGAGGCTACAAGATCACATGACTAGAGGCTACAACATCACATGACTAGAGGCTACAAGATCACATGACTAGAGGCTACAACATCACATGACTAGAGGCTACAACATCACATGATTAGAGGCTACAACGTCACATGACTAGAGGCTACAACGTCACATGACTAGAGGCTACATACGTGACGATGATGATGACCTACTTGAATGTCGATGTCTTGCTTGCGTGGATCAGGGATGAAGAAGGTGAATGCGTCTTCCCACACCGGACTGTTGGTGCCGTAGCACGTCTGAGGACAGCAGGAGGTGGAGCTTAGCTACGTCAGGTGGTGTGTGTGTGTGAACAACACATCCCAGAAGATGAGGGTAGGACGTTAGGAGGTAGGAGGTAGGAGCTAGGACATAGGAGGTAGGAGCTAGGACGTACTCTGCTCTCTCTGGTGCAGTCCTGGACGGACACCTGGACCATGGGGCTGGGAAGCTTGCTGCCTTTCTTCAGCTGCAACACATCCAACACACAGCGTGAACCAACGTACATACCGTATTTAGATCATATTTAGATCATATTTAGATCCAATTATATTATAGATTTGTATTCAAATACATGATACTAATGAGCAGGTCGTGTTCGACACCTTCTACAGGCCGGAACCAGAACCCCCTGACACCCGGACTACACTATCGGCCCCTACAGCATAACCCAGACTAATTTAACCACTAGACCAGGGGTCGGGAACCTTTTTGGCTGGGAGAGCCATAAAAGCCAAATATTTCAAAATGTATTTCCTTGAGAGCCATATAGTATTTAATAAAATGTAATGCAACTTTATGCGTGCATTTTTTAAGTAAGACTAACAAAGTCCTGTGTTGTCACAATGCCACTGCTGTGGCTTTGCCTGGGTTCTCAGAAGGAATGGAGAGGATCCGTGGCTGTGGTAATAATAACGTTTATTTACAGTCAACTTAAATAACGCGTTGATCAACATATAACTTCATATAGTCGCCCGTAGTCCGCTGGACGGTGGGATTCCAGAGGGTTTGGCGGTTGAAGTCCCTCCGGTCTTCTGTCGCCTGCCCAGCCTCTACTACGCATGCGTCATCATAGCGTTAATTACACTCATTCTCTACAGCTGCGTCACATTCCAGGCATTCTGCCGCTCCGCTCCCCCTGTCACTGCGCGACAGCGCTAACCACGCCCCCTCATGGCTCACAAAGACATACATTTTTAAAACATTCTCAATAATACTAAAACACGATGTAAACACGATGTAAACACGATGTAAACAAGCCTGGATCCTCTCTGTCTCCTCCGGCTTCTCAACTCATCCTACAACTTTTTTGCGCAACTCCTCTGCTTTCCTCGATCGTGCAAACGCTCGAGGAGTTACGGTAGTTTGAAATAGACTAGTGGGAGACGGCGCTCCCGTCAAAATAGACTACAACATAACCAAGACTAATTTAACCACTAGACTATACAACATAACCAAGACTAATTTAACCACTAGACTATACAACATAACCAAGACTAATTTAACCACTAGACTATACAACATAACCAAGACTAATTTAACCACTAGACTATACAACATAACCCAGACTAATTTAACCACTAGACTATACAACATAACCCAGACTAATTTAACCACTAGACTATACAACATAACCAAGACTAATTTAACCACTAGACTATACAACATAACCAAGACTAATTTAACCACTAGACTATACAACATAACCCAGACTAATTTAACCACTAGACTATACAACATAACCCAGACTAATTTAACCACTAGACTATACAACATAACCCAGACTAATTTAACCACTAGACTATACAACATAACCCAGACTAATTTAACCACTAGACTATACAACATAACCCAGACTAATTTAACCACTAGACTATACAACATAACCCAGACTAATTTAACCACTAGACTATACAACATAACCCAGACTAATTTAACCACTAGACTATACAACATAACCCAGACTAATTTAACCACTAGACTATACAACATAACCCAGACTAATTTAACCACTAGACTATACAACATAACCCAGACTAATTTAACCACTAGACTATACAACATAACCCAGACTAATTTAACCACTAGACTATACAACATAACCCAGACTAATTTAACCACTAGACTATACAACATAACCCAGACTAATTTAACCACTAGACTATACAACATAACCCAGACTAATTTAACCACTAGACTATACAACATAACCCAGACTAACTTAACCACTAGACTATACAACATAACCCAGACTAACTTAACCACTAGACTATACAACATAACCCAGACTAACTTAACCACTAGACTATACAACATAACCCAGACTAACTTTAACCACTAGACTATACAACATAACCCAGACTAACTTAACCACTAGACTATACAACATAACCCAGACTAATTTAACCACTAGACTATACAACATAACCCAGACTAATTTAACCACTAGACTATACAACATAACCCAGACTAACTTAACCACTAGACTATACAACATAACCCAGACTAACTTAACCACTAGACTATACAACATAACCCAGACTAACTTAACCACTAGACTATACAACATAACCCAGACTAACTTAACCACTAGACTATACAACATAACCCAGACTAATTTAACCACTAGACTATACAACATAACCCAGACTAACTTAACCACTAGACTATACAACATAACCCAGACTAATTTAACCACTAGACTATACAACATAACCCAGACTAATTTAACCACTAGACTATACAACATAACCCAGACTAATTTAACCACTAGACTATACAACATATGTATTATAACTAACTGGTATTATAACTAACTGGTATTATAACTAACTGGTATTATCACTAACTGGTATTATAACTAACTGGTATTATCACTAGCTGGTATTATAACTAACTGGTATTATAACTAGCTGGTATTATAACTAACTGGTATTATAACTAACTGGTATTATCACTAGCTGGTATTATAACTAACTGGTATTATAACTAACTGGTATTATAACTAACTGGTATTATCACTAACTGGTATTATAACTAACTGGTATTATCACTAGCTGGTATTATAACTAACTGGTATTATCACTAGCTGGTATTATCACTAGCTGGTATTATCACTATCTGGTATTATCACTATCTGGTATTATAACTAACTGGTATTATAACTAACTGGTATTATCACTAGCTGGTATTTATATAACAAGTATAACTACCAGTTAGTTATAATACCAGTTAGTGATAATACCAGTTAGTTATAATACCAGTTAGTTATAATACCAGTTAGTTATAATACCAGTTAGTTATAATACCAGTTAGTTATAATACCAGCTAGTGATAATACCAGTTAGTTATAATACCAGCTAGTGATAATACCAGTTAGTTATAATACCAGTTAGTTATAATACCAGCTAGTGATAATACCAGTTAGTTATAATACCAGCTAGTGATAATACCAGTTAGTTATAATACCAGTTAGTTATAATACCAGCTAGTTATAATACCAGTTAGTTATAATACCAGTTAGTGATAATACCAGTTAGTTATAATACCAGCTAGTTATAATACCAGTTAGTTATAATACCAGTTAGTTATAATACCAGTTAGTTATAATACCAGTTAGTTATAATACCAGTTAGTTAGTCTAGTGGTTAAGTTAGTCTGGGTTATGTTGTATAGTCTAGTGGTTAAGTTAGTCTTGGTTATGTTGTATAGTCTAGTGGTTAAATTAGTCTTGGTTATGTTGTATAGTCTAGTGGTTAAGTTAGTCTGGGTTATGTTGTATAGTCTAGTGGTTAAGTTAGTCTGGGTTATGTTGTATAGTCTAGTGGTTAAATTAGTCTGGGTTATGTTGTATAGTCTAGTGGTTAAGTTAGTCTGGGTTATGTTGTATAGTCTAGTGGTTAAGTTAGTCTGGGTTATGTTGTATAGTCTAGTGGTTAAATTAGTCTGGGTTATGTTGTATAGTCTAGTGGTTAAATTAGTCTGGGTTATGTTGTATAGTCTAGTGGTTAAATTAGTCTGGGTTATGTTGTATAGTCTAGTGGTTAAATTAGTCTGGGTTATGTTGTATAGTCTAGTGGTTAAGTTAGTCTGGGTTATGTTGTATAGTCTAGTGGTTAAATTAGTCTGGGTTATGTTGTATAGTCTAGTGGTTAAGTTAGTCTGGGTTATGTTGTATAGTCTAGTGGTTAAATTAGTCTGGGTTATGTTGTATAGTCTAGTGGTTAAATTAGTCTGGGTTATGTTGTATAGTCTAGTGGTTAAGTTAGTCTGGGTTATGTTGTATAGTCTAGTGGTTAAATTAGTCTGGGTTATGTTGTATAGTCTAGTGGTTAAGTTAGTCTGGGTTATGTTGTATAGTCTAGTGGTTAAGTTAGTCTGGGTTATGTTGTATAGTCTAGTGGTTAAGTTAGTCTGGGTTATGTTGTATAGTCTAGTGGTTAAGTTAGTCTGGGTTATGTTGTATAGTCTAGTGGTTAAATTAGTCTGGGTTATGTTGTATAGTCTAGTGGTTAAATTAGTCTGGGTTATGTTGTATAGTCTAGTGGTTAAATTAGTCTGGGTTATGTTGTATAGTCTAGTGGTTAAGTTAGTCTGGGTTATGTTGTATAGTCTAGTGGTTAAGTTAGTCTGGGTTATGTTGTATAGTCTAGTGGTTAAATTAGTCTGGGTTATGTTGTATAGTCTAGTGGTTAAATTAGTCTGGGTTATGTTGTATAGTCTAGTGGTTAAATTAGTCTGGGTTATGTTGTATAGTCTAGTGGTTAAGTTAGTCTGGGTTATGTTGTATAGTCTAGTGGTTAAATTAGTCTGGGTTATGTTGTATAGTCTAGTGGTTAAATTAGTCTGGGTTATGTTGTATAGTCTAGTGGTTAAGTTAGTCTGGGTTATGTTGTATAGTCTAGTGGTTAAATTAGTCTGGGTTATGTTGTATAGTCTAGTGGTTAAATTAGTCTGGGTTATGTTGTATAGTCTAGTGGTTAAATTAGTCTGGGTTATGTTGTATAGTCTAGTGGTTAAGTTAGTCTGGGTTATGTTGTATAGTCTAGTGGTTAAGTTAGTCTGGGTTATGTTGTATAGTCTAGTGGTTAAGTTAGTCTGGGTTATGTTGTATAGTCTAGTGGTTAAATTAGTCTGGGTTATGTTGTATAGTCTAGTGGTTAAGTTAGTCTGGGTTATGTTGTATAGTCTAGTGGTTAAATTAGTCTGGGTTATGTTGTATAGTCTAGTGGTTAAGTTAGTCTGGGTTATGTTGTATAGTCTAGTGGTTAAATTAGTCTGGGTTATGTTGTATAGTCTAGTGGTTAAGTTAGTCTGGGTTATGTTGTATAGTCTAGTGGTTAAGTTAGTCTGGGTTATGTTGTATAGTCTAGTGGTTAAATTAGTCTGGGTTATGTTGTATAGTCTAGTGGTTAAATTAGTCTTGGTTATGTTGTATAGTCTAGTGGTTAAGTTAGTCTGGGTTATGTTGTATAGTCTAGTGGTTAAATTAGTCTGGGTTATGTTGTATAGTCTAGTGGTTAAATTAGTCTGGGTTATGTTGTATAGTCTAGTGGTTAAGTTAGTCTGGGTTATGTTGTATAGTCTAGTGGTTAAATTAGTCTGGGTTATGTTGTATAGTCTAGTGGTTAAATTAGTCTGGGTTATGTTGTATAGTCTAGTGGTTAAGTTAGTCTTGGTTATGTTGTATAGTCTAGTGGTTAAGTTAGTCTGGGTTATGTTGTATAGTCTAGTGGTTAAGTTAGTCTGGGTTATGTTGTATAGTCTAGTGGTTAAATTAGTCTGGGTTATGTTGTATAGTCTAGTGGTTAAATTAGTCTGGGTTATGTTGTATAGTCTAGTGGTTAAGTTAGTCTGGGTTATGTTGTATAGTCTAGTGTGGGCCTCCCACTGCCTATCTGGGTCCTAACTCTCGAAGAGAGAAGATCCTAGTGGACAACGGGGAGCGCGGTGACGTCTCGTGCGGCCGGGTTTGGCCGACGGACCCCGAGGTCCCGAGATGGAAGTCGCCTGTGTTGCATGGGGATCGGAAAACCTCCCCACCTGCACCATAGCGGTACAGACCCTACGGGCTCCCTTCACGCTGCGCGCGGGTCTGGTTACCCGCTGCTACCGTACCCGCTACTCATCGGCAGGGATTGCCCCATCTATCAGCCGATTGACGGCAAGAGGGAGCCGGCCAAGGATCCGTCAGGGGCCCCGCCGATGGCGACCGCGGGATTGGTAGAGAGAGGGCAAACTAACGCCGGTGCAGCGCCCAGCCTCCCGAAAGCCTCACAGTCCCCCCTTGTCAGGAAGAGCGGAGAGCCCGGATAGCCCCCGACCCGGGGCCAGGCCCAGCCTTCCCCCCCTCAGGCAGGGACAGCTCCCCCCTGACCGAGTTCTCCGAGTTCCCCTTCCCGCGGAGGGAGGGAGGGAAGGAAGGGGCAGTTCGCGACGGCCCTGCAGCTGAAGACCCGCCTTCAACCTGAGCTCACGCCTGGGTCAATGTAGCAGGTCCCAGGACGGGGTCCCCCTTGATCCAGTGAGTCCAACCCCATACCACACTTAAGCACCCAAACACCACATGTTATAATCGGTCATTCATCAGCTAAGGGGGAGGTGGTGGAACAATTGGTGGTCCCCAAGACTCCACGTAATCCAAAGTGTTGTTTATGGCCCACAGTCACCTCGCTGGGGGTCCACCTGGGTGTGGACAAGACGAAGAGACAGGGTCATGCTCGTTTACACTGCCGAGGAAGTCAACAGGGAACATTTCGGATTACTGTCGTCGTTGCGCCGAGTGCCAAGCTCAATGCCCCCTCGACCCAACTTGCCTGCAACCCCCTCATCCCCTGCCCAATCCTCAGACGTCCCCTTTGAAAGGGTAGCGCATGACATAATGGGACCACATACCAAAACCAGCCGGGTCCATCGCTACATCTTAGTGATCATGGACTATGCCACCGCCTACCCAGAGTGCCCCTGCCCCTGCGCGTGCGGGATTGTCGTGCTAGCACGCAAGCGCAAGGCAGTGCGCCAGAGAGTTGTACTTGTCTGTTCAGCGCGGGGAGAATTGCCAAGGGAGGTTTTAACTGATCACAAACTTGTGATATGATTCAAACTAACATCAGCCCACACAAACAGAACCATGCAAACAGACCAATTGTAGAAATATAAGATATGTTATTTTAAATATATACATTGTGGAAACGCAATGTGCAAGATTCAAGATCAAGTTTACATGATATCTGCAATAGTGAAGTAAACAGCATTAGAAAGATATAAATGTATAAAAATGTTGACTTTCAAAATAAATCAAACTAAATAAAATAATACTTTTTGGTTTGAAATCTGAAGATGGAAGAGGCTCATCTTTTGGTTTGCCCACTACTTAGAACAAGAACTAGAACAACATTCACATGTATTCAATTATGTTAAATAAGCAAGAGCCAACATCTTCAATGTACAGTTTGATGTGAAACAGCCCCTGCAAAAAGCAAACAAAAAAAGTACAAAAACAGAAGAACTGGCATGGATCAGCTCCTCTTTCAGATCACCATGGGTTCATTTGAGTGCTTGAATAAAAACACAACAAAAGAGAATGGGCGTTAGACACAAGAAACACTTAGTTAATGGCATCGTAGGAGAAAACATCGTTATCAATCCTGTTAGCTGCCACCAAACTAAGACCACAATCACATCTGTATCTATGCATAGACCATGGCTACATGAAACTGACTTCCACATCTGGTCGTTGCACATCTGGTCCTTCTAAAACAGCTTGCATCACTTCCTGGATCACGGTAAATTGACAATGTCGTGGTGAATGAGTCTAAAAAAAGACTCCAATTAGTGCAATACCTCTGACTCAAAACCTATCAACTGTTCTAAAATGACACAACCACCATGGTTGGTGTCCTCTTGTCAATGGATTGACTAACAACTTAAAGAAGACTTTCTCACCTTCTTAGAGGAGCACAGAGCGGCCACTGCAAACCCAACAACCACGATGGCATCAATGAACAACACGATGGACAAAACCATCATGACTATTTCAGTGCTTACCTGACAAAAGAAACAGAAAAAAGAGTTCTTAGAACAGTTCAGTGGACAATGAATATGGATTGCATTTAGAAGACAATAAAACAACCAAAAGCAGGAATACAATATCATTACATAGCAAAAAAACAAACACACACACACTTACCATTAGGTGGCAACTTATGTCACAGTCAGAAAACCCAATTGCTACCATCAAGTTTAAATGTAACACACAGCCGCCAATGGCCGATAAAGCCGCCAGCACATTCAACACCAATGTACCGGCCACCTATAAGAACAAACAAATAATTCAGTACAACGCCCAAAATGGTTATTCCTAACAAAAAAAAAGAAGCCTCTACTATAAGATTACAGTGAAAGATCGTACTGTATGAGAATAGAGAAGAAGACAACAGAAAGTAAGAGTTATTCCACCATGAGTTGATGATACGCACCATGGCCTTGGTCAGTTTCTTGCCAGTAGCGATCACCATGGCACCGGCAGGAATGTACTGAGCAGGGGAAAACATCACAAGGACTATTTTAACAGGATGTTCTCTGTTACTTTCTTTGATTCGGATTTAGTGTTAAATAGAAACTATTTATTAGTGAGTCAGGATAGGATGTAGTCTCTAAGCCTTAGAGACTGGGGTGTCAAACATGCGGCCCGGGGGCCCGATGCGGCCCGCCAGCTGATCCAATCCGGCCCGGGAGCCAATTTCATAAAATGGGTTCGATGGATGGATGGATTAATCTTTCTGATTGATTTGTTCACTTTATCCAAATCACTAAGACATGGTTGTAGTTCCTACAAATAACCACCAAGCTGCACGAATCGTAAGAGTTTCATAATATGTTTTGTTTGTCCGGCCCCCCGCTAATTAGCATTGGGTCTGTTACGGCCCTCAACCTCAAGTGAGTTTGACACCCCTGCACTAGACTATACAACATAACCCCATCGAGGGGAAGATCAACTCAATGTCCGCTGCTCACCGAGGCATCATATCTCACTGTAGGCACCCCAGCACTCGTCTTGTTGCGACGAGATCAATAATAATTTAAACAATAAAAATCTGTTCAAATCTATTGATCTTCAGAGGAACATGTTTTTTTACACACACCACCTCCCACACCTCCTAACTTTAGCCACTAGACTACCCCTCATCCCGCATGTCCTCGGGGGAGGGGGTGTGCTATGTGTAGGGCGTGTCCTACAGGGAGGGCGTGTCTTACCGGGAGGGCGTCGGCCTGGTCCAGGTAGACGGCCAGGATGGCAGCTGATGGAGGGTCGGACGTCTTACTGGTCAGGTTGTGGTTCCTCTGGATCACCTGATGGACGAGTGGGGAGGTTAACATTACATAGAATCACATGAAACATTAGATGACATAACATGACACTAGATTAGATTAGATGACACTAGATGACATGATATTACACCAGATAACATGACATGACATGAGTCCAGCAGCAGACCGACCTCACTGAGTCTGGCAGCAGACCGACCTCACTGAGTCCAGCAGCAGACCGACCTCACTGAGTCCGGCAGCAGACCGACCTCACTGAGTCCGGCAGCAGACCGACCTCACTGAGTCAGGCAGTAGACTGACCTCACTGAGTCTGGCAGTAGACTGACCTCACTGAGTCTGACAGTAGACTGACCTCACTGAGTCTGGCAGCAGACTGACCTCACTGAGTCTGACAGTAGACTGACCTCACTGAGTCTGGCAGCAGACTGACCTCACTGAGTCTGGCAGCAGACTGACCTCACTGAGTCTGGCAGTAGACTGACCTCACTGAGTCTGACAGTAGACTGACCTCACTGAGTCTGGCAGTAGACTGACCTCACTGAGTCCAGCAGTAGACTGACCTCAGAGTCCAGCATCAGACTGACCTCACTGAGTCTGGCAGTAGACTGACCTCACTGAGTCCAGCAGTAGACTGACCTCAGAGTCCAGCATCAGACTGACCTCACTGAGTCCGGCAGTAGACTGACCTCACTGAGTCCGGCAGTAGACTGACCTCACTGAGTCCGGCAGTAGACTGACCTCACTGAGTCTGGCAGTAGACTGACCTCACTGAGTCCGGCAGCAGACTGACCTCACTGAGTCCGGCAGCAGACCGACCTCACTGAGTCCAGCAGCAGACTGACCTCACTGAGTCTGGCAGCAGACTGACCTCACTGAGTCTGGCAGCAGACTGACCTCACTGAGTCCAGCATCAGACTGACCTCACTGAGTCCGGCAGCAGACTGACCTCACTGAGTCCAGCATCAGACTGACCTCACTGAGTCCAGCATCAGACTGACCTCACTGAGTCCGGCAGCAGACTGACCTCACTGAGTCCAGCATCAGACTGACCTCACTGAGTCTGGCAGCAGAGGACAGCAGGGAGAGCCACTCCAAGCGCAGGTGGACGCTTCCGGAAGGAACGTCCTTCAAACTGAACCACTGGCAGAAGAGAAGAGGAAGAGATGAAGAGGAGGGTGAGAAACACACCTGAGCTGTGATCTCCTTAATCTGTTGGCTCCTTAATCTGTTGGTCTGACGACTCACCAGGAGACCGGAGCCACAGAGCTAACGAGATTACTGCTGTATTCACTTAGAATACCCACGAGTTATACTCACCACGAGTTATACTCGCCACTAGTTATACTCACCACGAGTTATACTCACCACTAGTTATACATACCAGCTAGTGATAATACCAGTTAGTGACAATACCAGCTAGTGATAATACCAGGTAGTGATAATACCAGTTAGTTATAATACCAGCTAGTGATAATACCAGTTAGTTATAATACCAGTTAGTTATAATACCAGTTAGTTATAATACCAGCTAGTGACAATACCAGCTAGTGATAATACCAGTTAGTTTTATACCGAGCTCAGTGATAATACCAGTTAGTTATAATAACCAGTTTAGTTATACATCCCAGCTAGTGATAATACCAGTTAGTTATAATACCAGTTAGTTATAATACCAGCTAGTGATAATACAGCTAGTGGACAATACCAGCTCGTGATAATGGCGCAGTTAGTTTATAATACCCACGCTGGTGACAATACCAGTAGTGATAATACGCAGTTGTGATAATCCAGTTAGTTATAATACAGTTAGTTATAATAACCAGCTAGTGATTATACCAGTAGTTGATAATACCAGTTAGTTTAATACCAGATAGTGATAATACCCAGATAGTGGAATACATACCAGCTAGTGATAATACCAGCTAGTGATAATACCAGTTAGTTATATACCAGCTAAGTGATAAATACCCAGTTAGTATAATACCCAGTTAGTTATGATATACCAGCTAGTGCTAATACAGTTTAGTTATAATACGCAGCTAGTGATAATCCCAGTTAGTTATATACCACTAGTGATAATACCAGTTAGTTATAATACCAGTTAGTTATAATACCAGTTAGTTATAATACCAGTTAGTTATAATACCAGCTAGTTATAATACCAGTTAGTTATAATACCAGTTAGTTATAATACCAGCTAGTGATAATACCAGTTAGTTATAATACCAGTTAGTGATAATACCAGTTAGTTATAATACCAGTTAGTTATAATACCAGTTAGTTATAATACCAGTTAGTTATAATACCAGTTAGTTACTTATAATACAGTTAGATAATACTAGTTATTATAACAGTTAGTTATAATACCAGTTAGTTATAATACCAGTTAGTTATAATACCAGTTAGTTATAATACCAGTTAGTTATAATACCAGTTAGTTATAATACCAGTTAGTTATAATACCAGTTAGTTATAATACCAGCTAGTGATAATACCAGTTAGTTATAATACCAGCTAGTGATAATACCAGTTAGTTATAATACCAGTTAGTTATAATACCAGTTAGTGATAATACTAGTTAGTTATAATACCAGTTAGTTATAATACCAGCTAGTTATAATACCAGTTAGTTATAAGAACTCCCTAAAGCAGTTCAACGTGGTGATCATCGCTCACATCGTCCACAACTCTGGCCTTCTTCACAATATCCAGGTCCACCTTAAGCCTGCAGAGAGAGGAGAGTGAACAGGAAGGAGAATTAGATGAGCACAGAGTAGGAGACACAGGAAGTAGGAAGTATATCCTGGTTCACTTCTTGAACGGATCACACCTATCAGGTCACATGGAACGGCTCCCTGTCCAGACCTTGCACCCTTGAGACCGGAGTCCCCAAGGCTCAGTACTGGGACCCCTTCTGTTCTCCTTATAGACTAGATCTCTAAGCTCTGTAATCACATCCCACAGCTTCTCCTATCACTGCTACGCAGACGACACCCAACTGTTCCTCTCCCCCCCCCCCTCAGACACCCACATCTCAACACATCTCTAAATGCCTGGCCGACATCAGCAGATGAACCGCCAACCATCTGAAGCTAAACCTAGACAAGACTGAGCTTCTCTTCATGTCGGGGAAAGACTGCCCTCAGATGGACCTACTGGTCACCATTGAGGACATAGAAGTCTGCTCTTGACCGACCGCGAGGAACCTTGGCGTGGTACATCTTGCCATTATTAATAGTACTTAGCATTGTTTAGCATATTGTATGTTCTTGTATGTTGGTAATGCACTCAGGATGGCACTTCTGCTCTTATCTCAGCTATTATGCAGGCAACCTAGCAATTATGAAACTCTATTAACCTCGTAACTATGAATGCTCTAAACCTGCTCTATTCTTATCTTCAGGTACCACAGTGATATATTGCTGCCTCTCCTTCAACACATGGACTCTTTGTAAGTCTCTTTGGATAAAAGCGTCTGATCAATGCCCTCAATGTGTAACTTAATGTAAGTAGTGGGTAGGAAGTACCTCCCCAGGAAGTCATCCTGGTCTGGGTCTTTGTCAAACACCTCCACCTCCAACTCCTGGCCCGGCACTTCATGGACAATCACCTGACACACACACACACAGACACAGACAGACACACAGACACACACACACACACACACACACACACACACACACACACACACACACACACACACACACACACACACACACACACACACACACACACACACACACACACACACACACACACACACACACACACACACACGCTCTAGATGACACATTTAACTGATATTTTGAGGGTTTGGACCCAAGAGGAAAGGTGCAACCACAACCACAGTGTTATAATTTCCTGCCAGCTTCCTGTACACTGGGTGCTGCACGCTGGGTGCAGTGTGCAGGGTGCTGGGTGCAGGGTGCTGGGTGCTGGGTGCTGGGTGCTGGGTGCAGGGTGCTGGGTGCTGGGTGCAGGGTGCTGGGTGCAGGGTGCAGGGTGCAGGGTGCAGGGTGCAGGGTGCAGGGTGCTGGGTGCTGGGTGCTGGGTGCAGGGTGCTGGGTGCAGGGTGCAGGGTGCAGGGTGCAGGGTGCAGGGTGCAGGGTGCTGGGTGCTGGGTGCTGGGTGCAGGGTGCAGGGTGCTGGGTGCAGGGTGCTGGGTGCTGGGTGTAGGGTGCTCGGGGGCAGCGTGCTGGGTGCTGCATGCTAGGTTCAGGGTGCTGGGTGCAGGGTGCTGGGTGCTGCACGCTAGGTGCAGGGTGCAGGGTGCTGGGTGCTGGGTGCAGGGTGCTCGGGGGCAGGGTGCTGGGTGCTGCACACTAGGTGCAGGGTGCAGGGTGCTGGGTGCTGCACGCTAGGTGCAGGGTGCTGCACGCTAGGTGCAGGGTGGCAGGGTGCAGGGTGCTGGGTGCTGGGTGCAGGGTGCTCGGGGCAGGGTGCTGGGTGCTGCACACTAGGTGCAGGGTGCAGGGTGCTGGGTGCTGCACGCTAGGTGCAGGGTGCTGGTGCTGGGTGCTGGGTGCAGGGTGCTGGGTGCAGGGTGCTGGGTGCTGGGTGCAGGGTGCTGGGTGCTGGGTGCAGGGTGCTGGGTGCTGGGTGCTGGGTGCTGGGTGCTGGGTGCAGGGTGCTGGGTGCAGGGTGCTGGGTGCTGGGTGCTTTGTGCTGATCTCCTCTGATAGCTCATTGCTGATTCTCTCACCCCCCCCCCCCCCC
>PIJE02002589.1:20379-57879 GCA_002895965.2 Coryphaenoides rupestris
TCTTGCCTATATTTTTATGCTTCACCTATATTTGTATACTTCTACTAGGACAGGGGTGGCCAACCAGTCAGAGACGAAGAGCACATTTTTTTTTACTGTGTTACTGCAAAGAGCCACATCATTAACGGACCCCCCCCCATCAGAACCGCAAAATAACAGACCCCCCATCAGAAACACGGCGAATTAACCGGACCCCCCCCATCAGAACCGCGAATAACGGCCCCCCCCATCAGAACCCGCAAATTAAACGGGATCCCCCCCTCATGAAGACCGCAAATTAACTGGATCCCCCCCCAATCAGACACCGCCAAATTAACGGATCCCCCCCAACATCAGATGACCGCAAATTAAACGGAATCCCCCCCTACAATGAGAACCGCAAATTAACGGATCCCCCTCCAGCCACTCATCGATGGTGAGGAACCGCAAATTAACGGGAATCCCCCCACCATCAGAACCCGCCAAATTAACGCGATCCCCACCCACATCAGAACCGCGAAATTACACGGACCACCCCCTGAGAACGCAATACGGCCCCCAGGATGAGAACCGCAAAATTGAACGGATCACCCCCCATTCAGAACCGCCAATTATATGGATCCCCCCCCATCAGAACGCCAAATTAATGGATCCCCCCATGAGAACCGCAAATTAACCGGTCCCCCCCCATGAGAACCGCAAATTAACGATCCCCCCCCATCAAACCGCGAAATTAACGGATCCCCCCCCCATCAGAATTCTACAATATTCATCATGATGGTAAAATAGTCCATCCTAAGTCAATCTACAGCAGTAATTCCCCTCTCAACCAGTAGAATATGTTGTGAACACAAAAAAAATACTGTCATATACTGTGCAATTTCTGGTCATACCGCCCAGCACTAGTGTGTGTGTAGTATAGTGTAGTGTACATAGTGTGTGTACTATGAATGTGTGTATAATATAGTGTAGTGTGTGTATACTATAGTGTAGTTTAATATGTGTGTATAGTGTAGTGTAGTGTGTGTGTATAGTATAGTGTAATGTGTCTGTGCTATGCATGTGTGTATAGTGTAGTGTGGTGTGGGTAATATGAGGGTAGAGTATAATGTGTGTGTATGGCTTCATATGTTGATAAGGTTCATGAGGGTGTTGTGGTTTACTATCAAATACTCTGGAAGCTTAGAGGAAGTGAGGCTGCAGCTTAGATGAAGTGAGGCTGCAGCTTAGAGGAAGTAAGGCTGCAGCTTAGAGGAAGTGAGGCTGCAGCTTAGATGAAGTAAGGCTGCAGCTTAGAGGAAGTGAGGCTGCAGCTTAGAGGAAGTGAGGCTGCAGCTTAGATGAAGTGAGGCTGCAGCTTAGATGAAGTAAGGCTGCAGCTTAGATGAAGTAAGGCTGCAGCTTAGAGGAAGTGAGGCTGCAGCTTAGATGAAGTAAGGCTGCAGCTTAGATGAAGTGAGGCTGCAGCTTAGAGGAAGTAGGCTGCAGCTTAGAGAAGTAAGGCTGCAGCTTAGATGAAGTAAGGCTGCAGCTTAGATGAGTGAGGCTGCAGCTTAGAGGAGTGAGCTGCAGCTTAGATGAAGTGAGGCTGCAGCTTAGATGAAGTAAGGCTGCAGCTTAGTTGAAGTAAGCTGCAGCTTAGAGGAAGTAAGGCTGCAGCTTAGAGGAAGTGAGGCTGCAGCTTAGATGAAGTAAGGCTGCAGCTTAGAGGAAGTAAGGCTGCAGCTTAGAGGAAGTAAGGCTGCAGCTTAGAGGAAGTGAGGCTGCAGCTTAGATGAAGTGAGGCTGCAGCTTAGATGAAGTAAGGCTGCAGCTTAGAGGAAGTAAGGCTGCAGCTTAGATGAAGTAAGGCTGCAGCTTAGAGGAAGTAAGGCTGCAGCTTAGAGGAAGTGAGGCTGCAGCTTAGATGAAGTAAGGCTGCAGCTTAGATGAAGTAAGGCTGCAGCTTAGAGGAAGTAAGGCTGCAGCTTAGATGAAGTGAGGCTGCAGCTTAGAGGAAGTGAGGCTGCAGCTTAGATGAAGTAAGGCTGCAGCTTAGATGAAGTAAGGCTGCAGCTTAGAGGAAGTGAGGCTGCAGCTTAGATGAAGTAAGGCTGCAGCTTAGAGGAAGTGAGGCTGCAGCTTAGAGGAAGTGAGGCTGCAGCTTAGATGAAGTAAGGCTGCAGCTTAGAGGAAGTGAGGCTGCAGCTTAGATGAAGTGAGGCTGCATCAGTGATGTTTGGATGTGTTTGGTGCTTCTCTCTGTTTGTGTTTATATGTACTTTCTACGTTTTGTGTATTGCTGTGGTATTATAGGGTGATTATTTTATTATTTGTATTATATTATTATATAGACATATATTTAGTTTGCATTTTGTAACACAGGAAAGGTTCATATGTGTAGGATATGCTGTCAGACAGATCCATACTTCATATATGTATATAATATAGAATATATGTAGTTATAAATACATTCAGCCTCTAAAGTAGTTCATAATAATGTTTGAACTGTCACTGACCGTTACAGAAACTGGACATCAACTGGACTGGGCTGACCAACCTGCTGGACATACCGGGCCTGCAGTGAGTTAGATACTGAACACTCTTATATTATATAGTATTGATACTCATCATGTATGTGTGTAGTATTGTTAGTATAGACATGCTACCAGACATGCTACCTGAGATGCTACCTGACATGCTACCTGCTCTGGGACGTCATGTCTGGATGTTTCCATGCTTATTATGTCTTCTAGTGTTCCTACTCCTCATTCTGTGTGTGTGTGTGTGTGTGTGTGTGTGTGTGTGTGTGTTGTGTGTTGTGTTTGTGTTTGTGTGTGTGTGTTTGTGTGTGTGTGTGTTTGTGTGAGACACACCAACCTTGTATTCATTTGCAGAGCCTTTTCGGACTCTCTGATTATGGATACAATTGCCTCCCATCTGGTTCTCCCCAACCGCCTCACTGTCCCCCTGGTGGCCGACCTGCGCGTCACGCAGCTGCGCTCGCCCCTGCCCAGGGTAACCCCCCCACCCCCCCTGCCCAGGGTAACCCCCCCACCCCCACCCCCCCTGCCCAGGGTCCGTTAATTTGCGGTTCTCATGGGGGGGATCCGTTAATTTGCGGTTCTGATGGGGTATATTGCGGTATATTAAAAATACATATCTTAACGAAAATACACACCGGTATTCGGTGTGAACCGGTATACCGCCCAGCACTAACACACACAATACACACATTCACATGACACTTGTAGCATCGTAAAGTCCTTTCCTCATGTTGACTTTGGTTCATGCTAATCGCTCAGAACCGGACCGGCGACCAACAGAGGGGCGGAGTCTGGCTGCAGGCTCAGCTTGAACTCCGACCCCTGCTGCTATCTCCCGGCTCAAAGGGAAATTACACCTGAAAACACTTCTGGGGTCATTTCCATCCCGACGGGGCTTCTGTCTGCACCCCAGACCGGTTGTAGTACTCACCGGTCTGCGGATGAAGAACATGGTTACGGCTCCCACCAGCGGAACGTCGCCGATCAGCGGCTCCAGGATGACCCGGAGTTTCCCGTGCAGCTGCAAGTGGTTTGACACGGTGGTTAGTGGCGAGAAGCCTTCCATCACATAACGTCTGAAAAGCCTTCATCTTCACCTGGACTCCTTTAACTCCAGCTTTGCAGAAGTACTTCTTGATCTCCACGTTGATTTCCACGTCCCCGGCGTAGCTGGGAGACAAGACAGCGAGCGTTTATCGTTGTAACTGAGCTCTGGAGTCCTTCAGAGACCATGTGTTGTTGGTGTCTGTATGGAAGCAAGCAGATACCTGAGGTACAGGTCCAGCATCACCTGCCGCTGGTCCTGCTCCGTGTGGGCCTTCACCCCCACCACCTTCAGGGCCTGCCAGGGACAACCAGCTGATTACAGCCAACAGCCCAGACAGAGATACTAAGTGCTAACGACGTGTTTACCATCGTCTGGACGCAAGCTGTCCAACCTCACCGTACTTACCCTGATTCTGATTAAACCCTTAAGGAATAGTGTTGATTAAAAGATGTGTTTTACATTAGGTTCATCTCTGGCTGGGCAGACATCTCCATACCTTGTCCCCCAAGTTGACCTTGGTGAAGCTGAGAGTCTGCAGATGAACGCTAGAAGCCCGGATGGCTGGAGCCACCGTCTCCAGGAGCACCTTCTCCAGGTATTGGCCCACGAAGGGCCAGGCCTGATGCAGGATCTACAGGCCCAGGGAGACCAAGGCCATCAGGCGTCCCATGTCATTGTGTCGTTATTCAACAAAATTGACCAAAAATACCAAGAGATGACATTTGAGGAGTAGGAAGACAAACTAGAAAAACAAGAAGGAGGCAAATAAGCATGGAAACATCCCAACATGTCAGCATTAAATTAATGAATTAAATGAATAAATTAATCCTTCGTTGATCAAAGAACACGGGTGTAATTAGCACATTTGTCTGGTTTGAGCCTTCATTAACTAACATTTAGCAAGCTATTATGAAGTGTACTCCCAGAGCTATGGGGTATAAAGGCACATGAACTATATTGTGTGAGTTTACTTATTTTTTATATTCATCTCTACAGTCTGCCAATGCACACTAAACAACCTCCTGAATACTGATCAGTTGTTATTAAGTTGTTATTAGTGATATCAGTTATTAGTGCAGACATGAGACAGATTGCTCTGCAGAAGGTTCTGTGTTCCTTCATACTGAGCTCCTGGGCCGCTGACGAGAACTCAAACTGAGCTGAGGGTCTGAGCACAAAGTGGAAGAAAAACCAGAGTTGTATTTGATTTTGGGTTTGAATGCCAACCCATTCATGGTGAACTGGTTCAGAACGTATCTGGTGGAGATGTGCTCGGTCACAAGGAGGACCCAGGTGCACCTTCACACACCTCCACCTCCCTCCACACACCTCCACCTCCCTCCACACACCTCCACCTCCATCCACACACCTCCACCTCCCTCCACCTCTTTCCACACACCTCCACCTCCCTCCACACACCTCCCTCCACACACCTCCACACACCTCCCTCCACACACCTCCACACACCTCCACCTCCCTCCACACACCTCCACCTCTTTCCACACACCTCCACACACCTCCACCTCCCTCCACACACCTCCACCTCCCTCCACACACCTCCACCTCCTCTCCACACACCTCCAACCTATAACGTCACTCATATAACTGAACTAATATAACGTAAGTAATATAATTAATATAACGACTACAAGGCAGTGTTGAGGCTGGAGGTGATAAAGCTGTCAGCTGATCTGGGATCTGGGAGGCGTGACAGAGAGGACCACCCCAAGGTCTGCAGGACCCTCCCCAGGACCCGGTGTGACAGAGAGGACCACCCCAAGGTCTGCAGGACCCTCCCCAGGACCCGGTGTGACAGAGAGGACCACCCCAAGGTCTGCAGGACCCTCCCCAGGACCCTCCCCAGGACCCGGTGTGACAGAGAGGACCACCCCAAGGTCTGCAGGACCCTCCCCAGGACCCTCCCCAGGACCCGGTGTGACAGAGAGGACCACCCCGAGGTCTGCAGGACCCTCCCCAGGACCCTCCCCAGGACCCGGTGTGACAGAGAGACCACCCCAAGGTCTGCAGGACCCTCCCCAGGACCCTCCCCAGGACCCGGTGTGACAGAGAGGACCACCCCGAGGTCTGCAGGACCCTCCCCAGGACCCTCCCCAGGACCCTCCCCAGGACCCGGTGTGACATAGAGGACCACCCCAAGGTCTGCAGGACCCTCCCCAGGACCCGGTGTGACAGAGAGACCACCCCGAGGTCTGCAGGACCCTCCCCAGGACCCGGTGTGACAGAGAGACCACCCCGAGGTCTGCAGGACCCTCCCCAGGACCCTCCCCAGGACCCGGTGTGACAGAGAGGACCACCCCTCCGCTGCTCCACCAGATGCTGTGAAGACGCCGCGACGTGCGGACGCTTCACTTGACTTACGCGGTGTTTGCGATGCCGTCTGCGGGTTCAGGAACGACCGTCACCGGCTCAGACCCGCAGCCTCCCCCCGGGGAGCCGCAGCCTCCCCCCGGGGACCCGCAGCCTCCTCCCGGTGAGCCGCAGCCTCCCCCCGGAGACCCGCAGCCTCCCCCCGGGGAGCCGCAGCCTCCTCCCGGGGAGCCGCAGCCTCCCCCCGGGGAGCGGGCCGTGGCGGTGCTGTGGTCCTTCGGGAGGAGCCTGGCCGCGGTGCTGCCGGTGTACCTGGCGGGCTGCTGGGGCTGCAGCGTCCTGCTGGTGCTGCTCGGCCTGCTGCTCTACGTCGGCTGGAAGCAGCGGCGGCTGGAGAAGCTGAGGAGGCTCCGCTCGGCCGTGGAGCTCCTGGACAACGAGAGGAGCGTGTTGAGGAGCAAGAGGGACTTACCTCCATGGGTAAGAGCGCTTCATGTCATCATTATGTCATCATTATGTCATCATTATGTCATCATTATGTCAGCATTATGTCAGCATTATGATTATATAAGACAGAAGTCAACATATGTTTCACTTCATCATAACCATTGTTTATCACTTACTGTGTGTTATGTCTATATCTGTTGTATCATATATACTTTAAGGTTGCACATCACACGGTGTATATCTCCATGGAAACCACCATAACACCTCTGACCTCTGACCTAGGTCTGTCTGGTCAACACAGTCATGTCCCCCCTCATGCTGACATTAGACAGCAAAACATTTGCTGACTGCTGAGCTTAAGGTTTCTATAATGACACTGTACATATATCAGTTCCTTAAGGTTTCTATAATGACACTGTACAGATATCAGTTCCTTAAGGTTTCTATAATGACACTGTACATATATCAGTTCCTTAAGGTTTCTATAATGACACTGTACATATATCAGTTCCTTAAGGTTTCTATAATGACACTGTACATATATCAGTTCCTTAAGGTTTCTATAATGACACTGTACAGATATCAGTTCCTTAAGGTTTCTATAATGACACTGTACATATATCAGTTTCCTTAAGGTTTTCTATAATGACACTGTACATATATCAGTTCCTTAAGGTTTCTATAATGACACTGTACATATATCAGTTCCTTAAGGTTTCTATAATGACACTGTACAGATATCAGTTCCTTAAGGTTTCTATAATGACACTGTACATATATCAGTTCCTTAAGGTTTCTATAATGACACTGTACATATATCAGTTCCTTAAGGTTTCTATAATGACACTGTACAGATATCAGTTCCTTAAGGTTTCTATAATGACACTGTACATATATCAGTTCCTTAAGGTTTCTATAATGACACTGTACAGATATCAGTTCCTTAAGGTTTCTATAATGACACTGTACATATATCAGGGTCTTGAGGTTTTGACCGATGTCATATTTATGTCACTCTGCTCTGAATTCTTTTACATAATTATCTTCACTTCCCTTTCCTGTTGTCTGAACACCAGTAGAGCTTCTAGCGGATCTACAGAGAGTCTGTGAATCATGTCAACATCTCCAGTGGTCTCGTAACATATGAGGAGATGCATGCACATAGAAGAGTAGATATAAAAGAGATAGGGCAGAAATAAAAGAGATAGGGTAGAGCAGCAAATATGAACACACAGTCAAAGGTTTTCTTGTGTTGCTTTGTGATGAACTCTTCACGTGTGAACGACACATTCAACTACTGTCTCTGCATGTCTAATATTAGCTCCGTTCTTTAGGTCAACTTCCCAGATGTGGAGAAGGTGGAATGGCTGAACAAGGTACTAGCGTCTGCATGTTCTCAGTATTAGCCTTGGGTGTTTCTGCACAGACAAGCACACATATTCAAATGTACATAACTCTTACTGGGGGTGTGGAGGGAGGTGGAGGTGTGTGGAGGGAGGTGGAGGGAGGTGTGTGGAGGGAGGTGGAGGTGTGTGGAGGGAGGTGGAGGTGTGTGGAGGGAGGTGGAGGTGTGTGGAGAGAGGTGGAGGTGTGTGGACGGAGTGGAGGTGTGTGGAGAGAGGTGGAGGTGTGTGGAGGGAGGTGGAGGTGTGTGGAGGGAGGTGGAGGTGTGTGGAGGGAGGTGGAGGTGTGTGGAGGGAGGTGGAGGTGTGTGGAAAGAGGTGGAGGTGTGTGGAGAGAGGTGGAGGTGTGTGGAGGGAGGTGGAGGTGTGTGGAGGGAGGTGGAGGTGTGTGGAGGGAGGTGGAGGTGTGTGGAGAGAGGTGGAGGTGTGTGGAGGGAGGTGGAGGTGTGTGGAGGGAGGTGGATGTGTGTGGAGGTGTGTGGAAAGAGGTGGAGGTGTGTGGAGGGAGGTGGAGGTGTGTGGAGGTGTGTGGAGGGAGGTGTGTGGAGGGAGGTGTGTGGAGGGAGGTGGAGGTGTGTGGAAAGAGGTGGAGGGAGGTGGAGGTGTGTGGAAAGAGGTGGAGGGAGGTGGAGGTGTGTGGATGGAGGTGGAGGTGTGTGGAGGGAGGTGGAGGTGTGTGGAGGGAGGTGGAGGTGTGTGGAGGGAGGTGGAGGTGTGTGGACGGAGTGGAGGTGTGTGGAGAGAGGTGGAGGTGTGTGGAGGGAGGTGGAGGTGTGTGGAGGGAGGTGGAGGTGTGTGGAGGGAGGTGGAGGTGTGTGGAGGGAGGTGGAGGTGTGTGGAGGGAGGTGGAGGTGTGTGGAGGGAGGTGGAGGTGTGTGGAAAGAGGTGGAGGTGTGTGGAGAGAGGTGGAGGTGTGTGGAGGGAGGTGGAGGTGTGTGGAGGGAGGTGGAGGTGTGTGGAAAGAGGTGGAGGTGTGTGGAGAGAGGTGGAGGTGTGTGGAGGGAGGTGGAGGTGGTGTGGAGGGAGGTGGAGGTGTGTGGAGGGAGGTGGAGGTGTGTGGAGGGAGGTG
This sequence comes from Coryphaenoides rupestris, assembly GCA_002895965.2. Classification (NCBI taxonomy): domain Eukaryota; kingdom Metazoa; phylum Chordata; class Actinopteri; order Gadiformes; family Macrouridae; genus Coryphaenoides; species Coryphaenoides rupestris. Next base: position 29,179 of record PIJE02002589.1, read on the forward strand.
GATGTGTGTGGAGGTGTGTGGAAAGAGGTGGAGGTGTGTGGAGGGAGGTGGAGGTGTGTGGAGGTGTGTGGAGGGAGGTGTGTGGAGGTGTGTGGAGGGAGGTGTGTGGAGGGAGGTGGAGGTGTGTGGAAAGAGGTGGAGGGAGGTGGAGGTGTGTGGATGGAGGTGGAGGTGTGTGGAGGGAGGTGGAGGTGTGGAAAGAGGTGGAGGTGTGTGGAGAGAGGTGGAGGTATGTGGAGGGAGATGGAGGTGTGGGAGGGAGGTGGAGGTGTGGGGAGGGAGATGGAGGTGTGGGGGGAGGTGGAGTGTGGGAGGAGGTGAGGTGTGTGGAGGGAGATGGAGGTGTGGGGAGGTAGGTGGAGGTGTGTGGAGGTGTGTGGAGGAGGTGGAGGTGTGTGGAGGGAGGTGGAGGTGTGGGGAGGGAGATGGAGGAGTGGGGAGGGAGGTGGAGGTGTGTGGAGGGAGATGGAGGTGTGGGGAGGTAGGTGGAGGTGTGTGGAGGTGTGTGGAGGGAGGTGGAGGTGTGTGGAGGGAGGTGGAGGTGTGGGGAGGGAGGTGGAGGAGTGGGCAGGGAGGTGGAGGTGTGTGGAGGGAGGTGGAGGTGTGTGGAGGGAGGTGGAGGTGTGTGGAGGGAGGTGGAGGTGTGTGAAGGTGCACCTGGGTCCTCCTTGTGACCGAGCACATCTCCACCAGATACGTTCTGAACCAGTTCACCATGAATGGGTTGGCATTCAAACCCAAAATCAAATACAACTCTGGTTTTTCTTCCACTTTGTGCTCAGACCCTCAGCTCAGTTTGAGTTCTCGTCAGCGGCCCAGGAGCTCAGTATGAAGGAACACAGAACCTTCTGCAGAGCAATCTGTCTCATGTCTGCACTAATAACTGATATCACTAATAACAACTTAATAACAACTGATCCGTATTCAGGAGGTTGTTTAGTGTGCATTGGCAGACTGTAGAGATGAATATAAAAAATAAGTAAACTCACACAATATAGTTCATGTGCCTTTATACCCCATAGCTCTGGGAGTACACTTCATAATAGCTTGCTAAATGTTAGTTAATGAAGGCTCAAACCAGACAAATGTGCTAATTACACCCGTGTTCTTTGTTTCACAAGTACTTTGATCAACGAAGGATTAATTTATTCATTTAATTCATTAATTTAATGCTGACATGTTGGGATGTTTCCATGCTTATTTGCCTCCTTCTTGTTTTTCTAGTTTGTCTTCCTACTCCTCAAATGTCATCTCTTGGTATTTTTGGTCAATTTTGTTGAATAACGACACAATACATGACCTGATGGCCTTGGTCTCCCTGGGCCTGTAGATCCTGCATCAGGCCTGGCCCTTCGTGGGCCAATACCTGGAGAAGGTGCTCCTGGAGACGGTGGCTCCAGCCATCCGGGCTTCTAGCGTTCATCTGCAGACTCTCAGCTTCACCAAGGTCAACTTGGGGGACAAGGTATGGAGATGTCTGCCCAGCCAGAGATGGAGAGGTGGAGGTGTGTTGGAGAGGATGGAAGTGTGGAGGGGTGGAGTGTTGGAGTGGAGGGTGGAGGTGTGGAGAGGTGGAGGTGGTGGGAGGTGGAGGTGTTGGAGGAGGTGGAGGTGTGTGGAAAGAGGTGGAGGTGTGTGGAGGGAGGTGGAGGTGTGTGGAGGGAGGTGGAGGGAGGTGGAGGTGTGTGGAGGGAGGTGGAGGTGTGTGGAGGGAGGTGGAGGTGTGTGGAGGGAGGTGGAGGTGTGTGGAGGGAGGTGGAGGTGTGTGGAGGGAGGTGGAGGTGTGTGGAGAGAGGTGGAGGTGTGTGGAGGGAGGTGGAGGTGTGTGGAGGGAGGTGGATGTGTGTGGAGGTGGAAAGAGGTGGAGGTGTGTGGAGAGTTATATTATTTAAGTTATATTATTTAAGTTATATTATTTAAGTTATATTTAACATCCTGGGCGGATCAGCATTTCTTCCACATCTTAGTGTTGACGCACCAGAGGTCCGGACTGCACTGCGGCACCAGAACCCACCAGCAGCTGGGACTGGTTCTGTACTACATCACTACTACACCACCACTACTACTACTACTACTACTACACCACCAGCACTACACCACCACCACCAGCACTACTACACCACCACCACCACCAGCACCAGCACTACACCACCACTACTACTACTACACCACCACCACCACCACCAGCACTACTACACCACCACCACTACTACCACCATCACCACTACACCACCACTACTACTACTACTACACCACCAGCACTACACCACCACCACCACCAGCACTACTACACCACCACTACTACTACCACCATCACCACTACTACCACCATCACCACTACTACCACCACCTCCTCCTCCTCCTCCTCCTCCTCCTGGAGTCTCCAACGTGAAGCAGCCTGGAGACAGACTGGAAGCTCTGACGTGCAGGTGAGATCCTGCATGTGGAGACAGGGCGCCACCTAGCGGCTCAGGGTCCCACCTCCCCCTGCAGGACTAAACGTGTGCTGCGGCTTTCTGTGCAACGTCATCACGGAGATGCGCGCGCAGCTCAGGTGCAGACGATAAGATGACAGAACTTTATTAACCCAGAAGGAAATTCTTGAGGAGCAACTCTGACAGGCTGCCGCCCGGACGGCGCCGGAAGTAGAAAGCGGCACTTGAGCAGGAGCCAAGCTCCAGAACATGAGGATATACTGTAATGTGATTGGATAGCTTGTGTTGGGAATTGATGCATGGACTGACTGTTCGATTGAAGGCAGCATATCTAAAATCAATCCAGTCTGGAATAGCATAGGGGCCTGGTAATTTATCACCATTACCGAGAACCAACTTGATTAACCCCACAGGTAATTTCTATGCAACTGAGTGAGTCAGAAATGCCTCATTTAAGGTGAAAACACAACTTGTTCATATCCTTTTCAGGGTGCTTTGTGCATGACCAGAGACTGTAAAACATGACAACTCCTACAAGTCACCCCTAGAGGAAGCAGTGATTCCTACATCCAGGACACTTAAATAAACTGCATAAACACATTTGCTTTAAGTAAATGTCCCGGTAGCAGTGATAAGCAGCCAGCCAACAGTCCAGTCAAGACAACAGATCATGTTTATCAAAGCAAAATCTTTATTCATAACAGTATAAACAAAAACAGGTGTGCATTAGGGAGTCCGAAGTTCAAGACATCTGCAGAAATCATCTTGAGGACAGACGTGGAGTCCGGCAGCCGGTCGCTATGACAACGTCAGCTGGATAGCTGACTCTCCTGCACTGGTTGCCATGACGATATGAACAGGCCATGAGGAATGAGCTACTTGGACCTCTGCCTCATCTTCCTCCTCTTGCGCTTCAGCCTGGACACAAAACACTCACATCTACAGCCTGATACACCAACACACATCTACAGCCTGATACACCAACACACGTCTACAGCCTGATACACCAACACACGTCTACAGCCTGATACACCAACACACGTCTACAGCCTGATACACCAACACACGTCTACAAGCCTGATACACCAACACATCTACAGCCTGATACACCAACACACGTACCTACAGTAGCCTGATACACCAACACACATCTACACCTGATACACCACACACGCTACAGCCTGTACACCAACACACATCTACAGCTATACACCAACACACGTCTACAGCCTGATACACCAACACACATCTACAGCCTGATACACCAACACACGTCTACAGCCTGATACACCAACACACGTCTACAGCCTGATACACCAACACACGTCTACAGTATGATACACCAACACACGTCTACAGTATGATACACCAACACACATCTACAGTATGATACACCAACACACGTCTACAGTATGATACACCAACACACATCTACAGTATGATACACCAACACACATCTACAGTATGATACACCAACACACATCTACAGTATGATACACCACATCTACAGTATGATAAGCACCAACCAGCACACTAAAGTACACGCATGCAAACTCAATGATTGACTATTAATTAAAACACAACGGGGTTAATCAAGTCTCACCTGCGCATGCGCTTCTTCCTCCACTGCAAAGCAAAACAGTCATGACTTTAATATTCAGCAACACGTCCAGAAGTTTAATATTCACTACCATAAACACAGCTAGTGTTGACATTGTATTTTATATATATATTATATTATATATAATATGAATCGTGATGTCTCGTGTTGATAAATGAGCCATGAGTCGGCTGAGCCCGCAGGCAGGGTACCGTCTGAACTTAAGTTCATAAGTTAATAATTAATCAACAGAAGAGGTCGCACCTTGGCTCTCATGGCGAGGAGGTTATTCTGGAAACACAAGAGAACACGTGATGCTCAGATGGCTTCTAGAAGCTTCAGATGAACTCAGATGAATTCAGACAACTGAAGACACGAGGAGCAGCTGATACTCACCTCTCAGGCGCGGCGGCGGAAGTACGTCACCACGGAGCGACGCGCCATTTATAGGGTTGGCGCCAGTTTTTTTTCTTTTCACAACAAGCCGGAAGTGCACTGACCTAAAGTATCTGCAATTAAGAGTGACTGATTTAATTAATTAGCAATAATCAGATCAATAAATCAGTAAATCATAATCAGTAAGTATTTGAAGTAATATCTGCATAGTTATGTGTGGACATAACTTTTAGATGAGATAGTAGATCCCTTTATTCATTACAATGATACATATATCTATATATACATATATATCATAGTATATATACAGTATATATATCATTGTAAATATATATAGATATATATCATTGTAATTAATAAAAGTTATCTAAAAGTTATGTCCACACATAATTATGTATATATATATATATATATTTCTATATGCGATTTCTGTTTTATTGCGTGTTGATAGTTCTGATGAGGTGGTGATGAGGTGGTGGGGGTCAGTGGCACCGGCAGCCGTAATCCTGGGGGGGGAGGGCTATCAAATCATAATCTCGCCCAGGGCACCTAAATGCCTAGAGCCGGCCCTGTATATATATGGTCATAAGAACTGAATGGTCGGCCATGTATACAGACTGTAGACTGTTTACTGTGAGCCACCTCGGTAGTCGTGTGGCTAGGCCAATCAGGGGGCCGGTAGTCGTGTGGCTAGGCCAATCAGGGGCCGGTAGTCGTGTGGCTAGGCCAATCAGGGGCCGGTAGTCGTGTGGCTAGGCCAATCAGGGGCTGGTAGTCATGTGGCTAGGCCAATCAGGGGCCAGTAATCGGGTGGCTAGGCCACAATACTGACTGAAATTGCTTGCATATTCAAGTCAGTGAAGTCCTTGACTCACAGCTAGTTTTTACACAGACCTTCATAACAGAACCTTTGTGTTAAATCAGAACTACGACTTAATTGGACAAGACAGGAAAAACAAGCAGGCATGTGATGTCAGGTGGCTTTTTAATGTTTCCAAAAATAGTCTCTGAAACCGGGATTTGTTTTACAAAAGCATCCACATATTTACCAGCTATGGAACTCTTATGTAAACCGAATGCTGAACTCAGGAGAGCAGTAGTGGCTTAAGAAATCCATGAAAGGCAGAACTCTGATGCAGCTACTCCTCCATGAACTGTGCAAAATAAAAAAAGTTAATTTCCTTTGTAATTAATTTTCCACAAACAGAATAATCCAATGACATGGATGCTAAAGGTGAACGTGTGTGGTGCTGTGATCCAACCGGAAGCAGAGAACTGGACTATCGTGACATGTTGAATCACTCTCCTCCCACCAAGCAGGTAAACGTTGGTTCTTTGCTTTAAAAAAAGGATAATTTCATTCAGTGACTTCACTATCCCACACAAACACACTGGCACCCTGCCGTGTAGAAACACTCATCGGTCTCACGGCCACCGTCTTCTTAGTTAATGTAGATTTAGTTGGCAGTTTTGGGGTGAGTTGGATCATCTTCCTTGTGGGAAAGAAAAATAATAAATCGTAAATGCCCTCAATTAACACATTAAATGTGGAGGTGTTCTGGACGGCCCCCGGGGGCCCTCAGCTGGGATGGAGGATTCTGGACCGCCGGGTCTTCGGGTCCTCAGGTGTCTGGCAGGATTTCAGACGTCTGTCAGGATTTTCTTGGAAAATTAAAAGCTGAGAAGGATGGTTCTACTCTGCAGCCTCAGTCTCCATCGCCTGTCCGGTCGCCGTCTCCACCGTCTTGGACGCCTTGCATAAACAAACAAACAAAGATGGAGACCATTGTGGAACAGCAGCTTCATCACATCGAAAAGTAACAAAAATAAATGGTGCTGCCGCAATGAATTGTGGGACAGCAGTATCCTTCCCTTCCTGAAGAATCACAATCAGCTTTATTGTCTTAGTTATTGTCTTAGTGCTTTTGTGCAATTGGTGCCTAAGAAACATTAAAAACAGAAACTCAAAAAAATATGCAAATAATTAAACCAAAAGGCACATTTTCTAAAAAAACTAATAAAAAGTAAACCATAAAAAGGTGCAATTTAAAGAGAAGATGTGCGTGAATGTAATGCAGTCGTGTCTGTGGGGGGTGGAAGCCCCTTCATGGACCACATTTCCTGAGCATGTAGAGTTCTAGCAGCCACTCGGATGCTTCCGGGTTACTCTGCTAGAGTATTGGAGCACAGCCCTCAGCTCACCTTTTTCTTCTTCTTCTTCTGCGCCTTGCGGCTGGCGGAGCTCTGGAGGAGGGCCTTGAGGAAAGACCACAGGTCAATAGGTTATTACTGTGGAAATGGCGTGGCGCGTCCCCGCAGCCCTGTCAGAGCGCGACCCCGACAACCCCTCACCTTCAGCTCAGCGTCCTCCACCTCGTGCTCAGACTTGCAGAGCTCCGGGTCGAACAGGCTGTTGGTGATCCGCAGGGGGCCGTTGGCCATGAGCAGAACGGTGAACTTGAACTGAGCAACAAACTCTCCTGGGGGGGAAAGTGGAGATGAATTACACATCTGCTGGAGTTGCTACTGGACTTAAACATTTTAAAATATTCCAATAAAGGATATTTAACTGCAAGGCCTGTTATGCTAGAAGAGACTTAAAGCAACGTCCTCTTACCCTCCTTCTCGTGCAGAACGCTGAAGGGCTGCACCAGCTCGTGCTTGGAGCACTCCACCACCCCCAACCGGGCTTTGGACTCGTCCTGAAGAGCTCTGTTGGCACAGTTCCAAGGTTGGGGGTTAGACAGTCGCTCTCTGTCCAAGATAAGATAAAGTTCTATCTTATATTAGACAGGAGCGTTGAAGGTGTGATGTTGGGATTGGTATCGCCGTGATGTTGGGAGCGGTATCGCCGTGAGCGCACAGTGCCAACGTGCCTGAGGGTGAAGGGCATGGCGTCGAATCGTCTCTCCACCTCACTGAAGAACATGCGAGAGGTTTTCATCTTCAGGCCGTACACCTTGTTGGGGTCCCTCTTGTAGATGGTGGTCCGCTGGCCCCCATCCTTGGCCTGCAGGGAGTACCGGGTACTAGATTAACAGGAGAGCCACCGAGGAACACGCCAGCCAGGTAACCGGCTCCGTATTACTCAGGCAGCCATCAAGCAGCAAGTCGTCGTGTCTCGGGAATGGGTTAGGTAGGTAACCACTAGTACACGACTTGTATAGACCATCAGTCTTGCCTTACAGTCTCCACATTAGACCCAAAAGTGTTGGTCAGTTCTGAGAGCTGGACGGATCAGGTTACCTTTCCCTCTCCGGTGCTGATCAGCACGTCTACGGCGTACACCTCGTGAACTTCAAACTCAGTCTTCTCGTGGTCCTTCCTACAACCACAAGGAGAGCTTTAGTCTCTGCAGACCAGTCTGGTTTCCAGCCACACCAAACAGGGAACACTTGGTTTACCTTTGCTGCTCAGTGGGGTTCTGAATAATAGTTTTCTCTCCATCAATAATGTGCTGTTTCAGCTGGTGGGACAGCATACCTGTAAGGGGAAACACCAATTTATGACATGGCTGCTGTGGACAACAAGGGGCGGCGTGGGAGAACACCCTCACCCTCTACTGGGAACACTGGCTGCACTCACCCTCGATGGGGGAGCACTTGAACGACTTGGCTATCTTGTTCCAGGCGTCTGTGACTTGTGAGTTCTGATGGAGAGAGGAGACATTAGCCATCATATCGTGGACCCATGGGAGACCTGAGCAGACGCCTGTGGAACCTTCAACACCTACCTGGTTGCCAGGTTTGACGAGGCGCAGCGCGGCCTCAGCACAAAGGTGGGCGGCCCGGAGCACGTCAGCCTTCCGGCCGGTCAGAGGTGCATCCTGGAGATGTGAACACACTCATCAAGGATCACATTTAAATAAAACCTTACGTCACCCCAACACTAAAACTTAACGGTTTGCCCGGCGGTGACAACACACCTTGGTAACTCCCACTACAAAGCTGTGGGCAACGTTTGAGATGAAGCCGTCGACATGAACGCCCAGATCACTAGAAACACAAGGAGCAGTCAGAGAGACGAACACACAGCATGAATGATGTGGAGTCAAGGGAACAAGAAGGCCCCTACATCTTGACGAGGTCCCCGTCCTTCAAGATTATGTCCGCATCACTCCTCAGAGGAGAGAAGTGGCAGACGCAGTTGTTGACCGAGACACTCGTTGGAAACGCAATTCCTGAGGAGCACACCGGCGTACAGAATATTAACATGGATCAGATACAATACCAGGCAGCATCACAGTCCACCACCACAGACAATCAATAGAGAGGAAGACCTTTCTTCATGTCCTTCTCCTTTTTGAAGACTTTCCCGGTCTCTGTGCTGATGAAGGAGTCTCCCTTCTCACAGAGGCTCAGCACGGAGACACCGGCCGTCGCCGCGTCCACCACCAGCTTCAGCGCCTCTGCAGGAACAAGGAACAACCAAGGTTATCATTTAATTCCCTTGAACTACACTTAACATCTGTCCCTCACATTAACATTTAGGGCATTTGGCAGACGCTTTTATCCAAAGCGACTTACAAAGAGTACATTTGTTGAAGGAGAGGCAGCAATATATCACTGTGGTACCTGAAGATAAGAATAGAGCTGTTTTCGAGCATTCCTATTTACGAGACGAATAGAACGAGTTTCATAATTGCTAAGTTGCCTGCATAAGTAGCTGGGCAGGCGTGCAATTCTAACCATGATACAACATCTGTCCCTTAAACGCTGTGGGAACACTTGCTTGCCATTTCTGGTCCAAAAAACAAGTTACATCATAAATTGGTCATTTGACTTGTTGGTGACTTGAACAATATGATGGTGACTTTTAAACTGATATAAGAGAACCACAAGGTTTCCATCTAAAACCTTAAGCTAATGAGTATTGACCATGTTCTTATATAGCATAGCTAGCCTAGCATAGTGATTATATATAACAGTGATTATATATAGCACAGTTATTATATATAGCATAGTGATTAAACATCCACTACAGCAGAGCCTAGCGTGGTGACAGCCTACTGCTATTGTTACCTAGCAGTAGGCTAATACTAGCTTAGCATGCTAGCATCGTTCCCATGTGACAGCAGCGGAACCTGAATGCTACAATCACACCTTGCATATAGCACGTGTTCCTGTAGCTATAGGTCACTGACGGCCCGCACCTCTAGCTAACCGCTAGCAGCACGCCACCTAGCCACCGCTAGCATCACGCCACCTAGCCACCGCTAGCAGCAAGCCACCTAACGACCGCTAGCAGCACGCCACCGCTAGCTATCCTACTAGCCGCTAGCCCCACCGTTAGCCACCAGCTAGCTCCCCTCATGTGCTCCGGACTCACGGTTCGCTATCTCAGCGCCCATCTTGTACTTGGTGACCACCAGGTCGTCGGCGATGGTCTGCTCCTGGGGGTCCTCGTCTCCGGACATGCTGGCGGGGAGCGCTGCGGGTCGGGGAGCGCTGCGGGTCGGGGAGCTCACGTCACGGTACGAGTTAGCGCGGCTCCACGGAACTTCCGAGCCTCAGAATCGACCACCACGCTGCTGCCCGGTTCTGGATGGAACTCCGCCCACAGGCCGCCAGGACCCGCCCACACCACAGACCGCTATAGGACCCGCCCACACCCAGGCCGCCAGGACCCCCCCCACAGGCCGCTAGGACCCGCCCACAGCCTCCATCTCAGTCTGCAGCCTCTCTGGGCTTCAGTCAGGGGACCACACACACATTCAGCTGTTGGAAAACAACCTTTATTATTACAGTACAAATCAAGCGTACAAAAATAAGATATTTTTCAAATCAACAACACTGGAATCATTGAGGTCAATACAAATGACTATAGGCTATATTTATGGGTAAATATAGGACACTGTAATTGCTTATAGTTCACATTCAGGTAGATAACAATGAATCAAATAATTATCATTATTTGTTTACATGGGTCTAAGCTTCAGTCACATTTGTTGCTATATGAAAAATTAAACATTGAATTATACCCAGCACTCAAGACAACACCGAGTGTAACTGTAATGTATTTATTGACAACAGATCTCGCTTCATAATTAGGTACGGATAGCATCTGCCTTCAGAAACAGTCTGCTGTGCCAGTAGTCTGGGTTGTCAAACGAGGAACACACGCTGCCCGTCTCCTGGACCTCCTCCAGCCCGCTCAGCGGGAGGTTCTGGTACTCTGGCTGCTCGCACCCATGGGACCTCCTGGGAAACTCGTCCATGTCCTCATACTCCTCGACTGTCCTCGCTTCTCCGGACAGAGTGCTGTAGATCCTCTTGTCTGAGCAGAGTTCCTCCACATCAGAACTTCGGTTCTTCACCACCTGCCCTGGTGGACGCTCCCCGGGGGTCGCCACCACCACATCCAGCACCTCCACCTCCTCCAGAGCCTCCACCTCCTCCAGAGCCTCCACCTCATCCAGCACCTCCACCCTTGTCTGATGTCTACCAGGGGTTTGACTTCCAAGTCTCTCTGTCACCAAAGTGTCTCTGGCCTGAGAAGTGTCCATGTCTTGGTATTCGCCGGCCTCTCGGCAGACCTCTCCTGCCTCCACGGCCTCGTGCGGCGCCAGACTCTCTGGAGGGTCTCTGGCCGTCACCGGCCGCTCCACCACAGAGCTCCGGGGAGTCGGAGACTTCCTGTGCGGTGCGGCCACTCCAGGTCCAGGTACATGTCCGGGTACAGGTCCGGGTGTGGACAGGTCTCCGGGGCGGCTGGGATGTTGGCTCATCATCTCATACTCTTGGGGAGAATCTGGAGCCTTAGCCAGGGATGAGGGACCCCTGGGAAAGTTGAACTTCCTGCTACCGGCGTGAGTGATTCTTGTTACTGTGAGACAAGAGACAACAGAAATAAATACTACAAATCCAGGATGGAGTTCATGACATTGTTGCAGGTTACTGGTCTTTTCTTTTCAGTATGCAACGTTGTCGTCAAGGTGAAAGTTAACATGCGGACATCTCCTGTCTGGCGGGAGATCATTACCTCTTCCCATAGGACTGCTGCAGGGCGAGCCCGGTAGCACGTAGCCATAGCGGTCTAGCTCCTCTTCGTCCCCCTCATCCTCCTCCTCCTCGTCGGGGGCTTTGCGGGAGGAAGGCTCAGAGGCGGCGGACAGCTTCCTGGGTACCGCGCCCATGGAGGTGTGGGCAGTGCCCCGTGTGCTGGCAGTTCTCCTGGGCCTGTGAAGGCTTCCTGTCAGCAGGATGCCCTCCTCGCCCCCCGCCAGCTCCATCCTCCTCCCTCCTCCTCCGCCCTCGGAGACACCGCCCGCCGAGGTCAGACGGGACCTCTGGGAGCCACGCTGAACGGAGAACAAGATGAGCTCATGCCATGAGGGCTAAACAGGGCTGTAAGCATGGTGACATCCTGCGGGGATCAGCTCCTGGCAAAGCTGGGATTCATTTGATTGATTTGTGTAGATATTCACGCTTTCAAGATGCTATTAAGATCAATGCAGTATATCTACCCAACGATTGACTTTAGATATTTATAGATTATTGATATAGACTTTAGATTCCTGGCAGTTTTCTGTGTGTTTTCTGTATTTTCTCAGACCTTTTCTGCGGTTTCGGGGGCCATGGGCAGGTACCCCACGGGTCCATAAGAGCTGCAGCTCTGCAGGTGAGGAATAAAACAACTGAGAAGATGAAACTCTTGTTCCCCAAGTTCCACTAGGAGACAGAAAGGGGCGTTACCCTGTGAGAGCTGCTCCTCAGACGGGACAGACCGCGGGGCAGAGAGAAGTGGAGCGGGGGCGGAGCCAGGCCGTCCTGGTCCTGGTCCTCCAGCTCCGCCTCCCGGTGGTGAAGTTCCTCCTCCGGCCCCGCCTCCTCCCACTCCGCCTGCAACACCGGAGTTTCAGCCACCAGACAGCTCAGTGGAGTCACGGGGGTCAGATGTACATAGAGTCTGGAACACCTGAACTCACCTTCATGACCAGGAAGCGATGCGGGTCTCGCGCCATCCGCGTGAAGTCACTGGCCAGCTCCTTGAAGGTCGGACGGATGTTCTCATCGATCATCCAGCCTGGGAAAAGGTATTGAAGACAGTGTGTGCTTAATGCTGTGACCTGCATGGGCGGACACTCCAGGTGTGACACACTTGACCAGGACCATGTACACGTCGATGGTGCAGATGTGACACAAGACTCACACTTGACCAGGACCATGTACACGTCGATGGTGCAGATGTGACACAAGACTCACACTTGACCAGGACCATGTACACGTTGATGGTGCAGATGTGACACAAGACTCACACTTGACCAGGACCATGTACACGTCGATGGTGCAGATGTGTGGCTGGGCGAGTCGTTCTCCCTTCTCCAGCAGCCCGGGCACGTCGTGGGGCGGGGTGCAGGCGTAGGGCTCCGCCCCGAACGACATCATCTCCCACACAGTCACCCCTAGCCGCAAGAACAAGATCCCTGCAGTCGTTATGTCGCCTTCTCTAAGATGGCATCTTCAAAATGCCATGTGACACCTAGACACTCAGTAGTGGACACCTAGACAGGCAGTCATGCACTAACAAGCAGGTCTCTCTCTCTCTCTCTCTCTCTTACCATAACTCCATACGTCAGCCTGATGTGTGTATCGTCGAAACAAAATACTTTCAAGTGCCATCCATTTGACAGGCGTCTAGGAGAGAAGAGTCAGATGGGTTATGAGCGATTTGGTCCCATCGCCGTGACTCACGAGTTATGAATACCTGAGAGTCACCCTCACCCTTGTGTCACTGTAAACATATTTCTTGTCATCAGCGTGGAGAAGATCTGCCACCCCGTAGTCGGAGATTTGGACCTGATAATCGTTCTTCAGCAGAACGTTGCGAGCGGCCAGGTTTCTGTGGACCATGCAGTGTTCCTCCAGGTAGAACATGCCCTGGTGTATTAGGAAGGTTTATATTGATACAAGTAGATTAACTTGGACAAGACTATGCCTCACAGTAAATCATACTGATGAAACTCTGCTCTTACCTTAGCGATCTGCACACACCAGTTGAGAAGCCGCTGGGGATTCAGGCTGGCTTTGTGATGTCTGATGTGCTCCAGTAAGGACCCCTGTGAGCTCAGCTGGGTGACCAGTTGCAAGCAGGCACCTGGACAGACACCTAAGAGCCTCACAATATACGGATGGTCCAGGCTGCCCATAGACAGCATATGCTATGGGAACCAAGACAATGTTTTATTTACAATGTGTGCCCTTCAGATTGCAATATGATGACTAAGAGTGGAACGGATAAGGAGATAAAGAGTTAGAGGTAAACAGAAGGTTCTCACGTCGGTGATCTCCATGAACGTCTGGCGGCCAGAGCTGTCCTCGATCGTCTTGATGGCAACCGGAATCTTAATGGTTTCTCCTTCAGGAGTCCAACAGCCCTACAGACGGTAGACCCCCAGACACAGGGTAGACCTCCAGTTAGACCCTCAGACACACAGTAGACCTCCAGTTAGACCCTCAGACACACGTTAGACCCCCAGATACAAGGTAGACCCCCAGTTAGACCCCCAGTTAGACCCTCAGACACACGGGAGACCCTCAGTTAGACCCCCAGACACACGGTAGACCCCCAGTTAGACCTCCAGTTAGACCCTCAGACACACGGTAGACCCTCAGTTAGACCTTCAGACACACGGTAGACCCCCAGACACACGGTAGACCCCCAGTTAGACCCCCAGTTAGACCCTCAGACACACGGTAGACCCTCAGTTAGACCCTCAGACACACGGTAGACCCCCAGACACACGGTAGACCCCCAGTTAGACCCCCAGAAACACGGTAGACCCTCAGACACACGGTAGACCCAGCAGGTCATGTGGACGGAGAGATGTAGTAGTTGATGTAGTAGTATTCTAGATGTAGTAGTATTCTAGATGTAGTCGTGGACGTGGTAGGATTCTACATGTAGTGTAGTACTACTAGGTCCGTGTAGGTGGATCCTACCTTGTGCATGGTACCAAACACTCCCGACCCGAGAGACTTGGTCTTCCTGAGCTCAGAGGGTCTCAGGATGCGGGCGCAGGTCCTCGTCCCCTTCTCCCCGGGACCCAGAGGATCAAAACTCTGGAACCAATGAACACGAGAGGCTGCTGCACACGGGCTTCCTGTGTCACCTCCATACCATCACATCTACTGTGTCACCTCCATACCATCACATCTACTGTGTCATCTCCATACCTTCACATCTACTGTGTCACCTCCATACCTTCACATCTACTGTGTCACCTCCATACCATCACATCTACTGGTACAACTACCTGATTAAAGCAACATTCATCACACTGAGTGTCAGCCACGCCTCCTGCTCACCAAATATCATAATAGTATTGCTGATTGTTATGAGTGATCAGCCAGATCACATTGTTACGTATAACCTTTGCACCTAATAACCCAACTTCACCTACAGCAGAGCAGACAACACGGCCTATGGTCACATTTAGTCTACACTTTCTACATGTTCTTGTTTAACCACAAGAACATGTAGTGTACAGAGTAGTGCACAGAGCAGCAGGGTGGTAGTGTGGGGGCGGGCCCTGGGTGATACTGACCTCCCCACTCTCCAGGTACCTCCTCATAGCTCTCTTGCTGCGGATGGCCAGGCCTCTGTGGTACAGCAAGCCCAACAGAACCAGCGCCAAGGCTACGATGAGGCAGGCCGGGACACCCAGCGCTACGCCGGTGGTCTGGCTGCTGTTGGGATGATGGAGAGCCTGCTGGTTATTCTCATCATGAGATGTGTTTAGTTTCCACCACCAGAGGGAACCACTTACTTTGTGCTCGCCAAGAGCGCCATCTCTAAGCAGTCCTTCAGCGCAGGGCCGAGGCATCTGTAAGGCACCACATGTGTTGCTTTGTTTCCATGGCATTCCATGAGAGGAGATACATGCTCATCCAGACTCACCCCTGGGTGCAGTTCAGGTGGCAGGGCTCACAGGCACCCCCCTTGTTGGGGAACTTGAAGATCAGCCCCTTCTGGGCGTCCGCCACGCCGCTGGGACACGACAACACACAGTAGGGCCCGTCATGCAGCCGCGCACATGTGACACACTCATCTGCTCCCTGATTGGTCCAACAGAAAAGGCAAGTGGTGTGTGAGAAAAAGTAATCTGACACCTCAAGATGTCATGATAATAATCAGCGTTGACGTGATGAATGAGTTCCTTACCGGCCCTGTGCAGCTGAGCCGCCCATCCTGAGGCTGGCAGCCTGGGTGACAGGCAACACACGATGTCTCCCTCAGCTCTCTGGGGGACACCTGGGACACCGCCGTCTCCCTCACCTCTCTGGGGGAGACATGGCAGGAAGCAGAGCTTTGCTCGACCATCAGTTGTGTAAGGGGCGAGCCTGGATACCTGGACATGTCCTACCTGAAGGTATCATGTCCTACCTGAAGGTATCATGTCCTACCTGGAGGTATCATGTCCTACCTGAAGGTATCATTTACATTTACATTTACATTTAGGGCATTTGGCAGACGCTTTTATCCAAAGCGACTTAAAAAGAGTACATTTGTTGAAGGAGAGACAGCAATATATCACTGTGGTGCCTGAAGATAAGAATAGAGCTGTTTTAGAGAATTCATATTACGAGAAGAATAGAACGAGTTTCAGAATTGCCAAGTTGCCTGCATAAGTATCATGTCCTACCTGAAGGTATCATGTCCTACCTGGAGGTATCATGTCCTACCTGAAGGAATCATGTCCTACCTGGAGGTATCATGTCCGACCTGGAGGTATCATGTCCTACCTGGAGGTATCATGTCCTACCTGGAGATATCATGTCCTACCTGAAGGTATCATGTCCTACCTGGAGGTATCATGTCCGACCTGGAGGTATCATGTCCTACCTGGAGGTATCATGTCCTACCTGGAGGTATCATGTCCGACCTGGAGGTATCATGTCCTACCTGGAGGTATCATGTCCGACCTGGAGGTATCATGTCCTACCTGGAGGTATCATGTCCTACCTGGAGGTATCATGTCCTGCCTGAAGGCATTCTACATGTCCTACACGAAGACCCAAGCGTCTCCTTAATGACCTGAATCTGACTGAGCTTTGGATGCTAGGGGATGACTAGACAGTAAGGTATTGGTTGGTGTTGGTCCACAGGAGCCAGCTGACACTGACCCGCTGTAGAAGTGGCAGCTGGACACACAGACACCGTCCCGGCTGTAGTTCCTGCAGGAGACACACTGGTGCGGCCCGGGACCCCAGCAGCCGTCCTCTGAACACAGAGGGTCACACACCAGGCCCTCGGCCACTAGGGGCCGCCAGGGGAAACACAGAAATAGAGATTAATAAAGATACAGATGGATTGATATAAATAAAGATACAGATGGATTGATATTAATAAAGATACAGATGGATTGATATAAATAAAGATACAGATGGATTGATATAAATAAAGATACAGATGGATTGATATTAATAAAGATACAGATGGATTGATATTAATAAAGATACAGATGGATTGATATAAATAAAGATACAGATGGATTGATATTAATAAAGATACAGATGGATTGATATAAATAAAGATACAGATGGATTGATATTAATAAAGATACAGATGGATTGATATAAATAAAGATACAGATTGATTGATATTAATAAAGATACAGATGGATTGATATTAATAAAGATACAGATGGATTGATATAAATAAAGATACAGATGGATTGATATTAATAAAGATACAGATGGATTGATATAAATAAAGATACAGATGGATTGATATTAATAAAGATACAGATGGATTGATATTAATAAAGATACAGATGGATTGATATTAATAAAGATACAGATGGATTGATATTAATAAAGATACAGATGGATTGATATTAATAAAGATACAGAACGATAAACAATATCATTAATTTATCCAAGTACACACTTGAAAGAATAAAGGCTAATAGCATGAAAGGTTGAGTGAATATTAAAAATCATAAGAATACAGTAATGGCTGTGGAGGAGCTGGAGCCTGTCTCACCACACTGCAGCCTGTCTCACCCACCACTGCAGCCTGTCTAAACCACCACACACAGCCTGTCTCACCCACCACTGCAGCCAGTCTAACCCACCACACAGCCTGTCTCACCCACCACTGCAGCCAGTCTAACCCACCACACAGCCTGTCTCACCCACCACTGCAGCCAGTCTAACCCACCACACAGCCTGTCTCACCCACCACAGCCTGTCTCACCACACAGCAGCCTCTCTAACCCACCCCAGCCTGTCTCACCACACAGCAGCCTCTCTAACCCACCCCAGCCTGTCTCACCACACAGCAGCCTGTCTAACCCACCCCAGCCTGTCTCACCACACAGCAGCCTCTCTAACCCACCCCAGCCTGTCTCACCACACAGCAGCCTGTCTAACCCACCCCAGCCTGTCTCACCACACAGCAGCCTCTCTAACCCACCCCAGCCTGTCTCACCACACAGCAGCCTCTCTAACCCACCCCAGCCTGTCTCACCACACAGCAGCCTGTCTAACCCACCCCAGCCTGTCTCACCACACAGCAGCCTGTCTAACCCACCCCAGCCTGTCTCACCACACAGCAGCCTGTCTAACCCACCCCAGCCTGTCTCACCACACTGCTCCAGGGGTCTGTTGAGCTTGATGTCGTTGGGTCGGTTGTTGCGGCCTAGCGCTGGTTCTTAGTGCTGGTCCTTAGTGCTGGTCCTTAGCATTGGTCCTTAGCGCTGGTTCTTAGTGCTGGTCCTTAGTGCTGGTCCTTAGCATTGGTCCTTAGCGCTGGTTCTTAGTGCTGGTCCTTAGTGCTGGTCCTTAGCATTGGTCCTTAGCGCTGGTCCTTAGTGCTGGTCCTTAGTGCTGGTCCTTAGTGCTGGTCCTTAGCGTTGGTCCTTAGTGCTGGTCCTTAGTGCTGGTCCTTAGCGTTGGTCCTTAGCATTGGTCCTTCATGATGGTCCTTAGTGCTGGTCCTTAGTGATGCTCCTTAGTGATGGTCCTTAGTGATGGTCCTTAGTGCTGGTCCTTAGTGCTGGTTCTTAGTGCTGGTCCTTAGTGCTGGTCCTTAGCATTGGTCCTTAGCGCTGGTCCTTAGTGCTGGTCCTTAGTGCTGGTCCTTAGTGATGCTCCTTAGTGATGGTCCTTAGTGATGCTCCTTAGTGCTGGTCCTTAGTGATGGTCCTTAGTGCTGGTCCTTAGTGATGGTCCTTAGTGATGGTCCTTAGTGATGGTCCTTAGTGCTGGTCCTTAGTGCTGGTCCTTAGTGCTGGTCCTTAGTGATGGTCCTTAGTGCTGGTCCTTAGTGCTGGTCCTTAGTGCTGGTCCTTAGTGATGGTCCTTAGTGATGGTCCTTAGTATTGGTCCTTAGCGCTGGTTCTTAGTGCTGGTCCTTAGTGCTGGTCCTTAGCATTGGTCCTTAGCGCTGGTCCTTAGTGCTGGTCCTTAGTGCTGGTCCTTAGTGATGGTCGCCATGTCCCGTTGGTCACCACATTCCCTCTTTATAGCAGAATTTAGTTCACACACACAACCCATTGTCCTCTGATGTCAGGATCACACATATCTGAGACACACACACCACACACACACACACACACACCACACACACAACACACCACACAACACCACACACACACACAACACACACACACCACACACACACCACACACACACCACACATAGCACTCATCACTCTCACACACACTGGACACTTTTATAATGGAACCACAATGTGGGACTTTGTCTGAGAGTCTCCACTCTCCTCTCCACATGCCCCGGGCAGAGCTGGTCCACATAGGGGCTGATGACGGCATTCCAGACCTTCTCCTGACCAGACAGACCTTCCCCACTTTAGACAGACCTTCTCTCGACCAGATAGGCCTTCTCCTGACCAGACAGACCTTCTCTTGACCAGATAGGCCTTCTCCTGACCAGACAGACCTTCTCTTGACCAGATAGGCCTTCTCCTGACCAGACAGACCTTCTCCTGACCAGACAGACCTTCTACTGACCAGTCAGACCTTCTCCTGACCAGACAGGCCTTCTCCTGACCAGACAGACCTTCTCTTGACCAGATAGGCCTTCTCCTGACCAGACAGACCTTCTCTTGACCAGATAGGCCTTCTCCTGACCAGACAGACCTTCTCTTGACCAGATAGGCCTTCTCCTGACCAGACAGACCTTCTCTTGACCAGATAGGCCTTCTCCTGACCAGACAGACCTTCTCTTGACCAGTCAGACCTTCTCCTGACCAGACAGACCTTCTCATGACCAGACAGACCTTCTCCTGGCCAGACAGGAGAAGGTGTTCTATTAGAATTTGTTCTATTAGCCTTGCAACTAATGCTGTAAACCTGCTCTAGTCTTATCTTTATGTACCACAGTGATATATTGCTGTCTCTTTCAACAAATGTACTCTTTGTAAGTCGCTTTGGATAAAAGCGTCTGCCAAATGCCCTAAATGTAAATGTCAAGAATGACATTGTTCGTCACAACACTACACAACTCTCTGTCTCTGTCTCTGTCTCTCTCGTCTCTCTGTCTTCTCTCTGTCTCTGCTCTCTGTCTCTCTCTCTCTCTGTCTGTCTTCTGTCTCTCTCTCTCTCTGCTCTCTGCTCTCTGCTCTCTTCTCTCTCTCTCTCTCTGTCTGTCTTCTGTCTCTGTCTCTCTCTCTCGTCTCTGTCTGTCTCTTCTCCTGTCTCTCTCTCTCTGTCTCTCTATATCTGTCTGTCTGTGTTTCTCTCTGTCTCTCTTTCGTCTCTCTCGGTCTCTCTTCTCTCTTCTCTCTCTGTCTCGTCTCTCTTCTCTCTCTTCTCTCTCTCTCTCTCTCTGTCTGCTCTCTCTCTGTCTCTCTCTCTCTGTCTCTCTCTCTGTCTCTCTCTCCCTCTCTCTCTCTCTCTCTCTCTCTCCTCTCCTTCTCTCTGTCTGTCTCTCTCTCTCTGTCTTCTCTCTCTCTCTCTCTCTCTGCTGTCTCTCTCTCTCTCTCTCTGTCTCTCTCTCTCTCTCGTTCCCTCTCTTCTCTCTACCTCTCTCTCTCTCTGTCTATCTCTCTCTCTTCTCTGTCTCTCTCTATCTCTCCTGTCTCTCTCTGTCTCTCCTCTCTCTCTCTCTCTCCTGTCTCTCTCTCTCTCTCTCCTGTCTGTCTCTCTCTGTCTCTCCTCTCCCTCTCTGTCTCTGTCTCCTCTCTGTCTCTCTCTGTCTGTCCTGTCTCTCTCTGTCTGTCTCTTCTCCTGTCTGTCTCTCTCTCTGCTGTCCTGTCTCTCTCTGTCTCCCTGTCTCTCTCTGCTGTCTCCCTGTCTCTCTCTGTCTCTCTCTGTCTCTCTTCTGCTGTCTCTGTCTCTCTGTGTCTCTCTCTGTCTCTCCTCTCTGTCTCTCTCGTTCTCTCTCTGGTTCTGGAGCTTACAGCGAGCAACCAGTACAACCTGCTGAAGGACCGATACGAGGGCTGCAGGATCATCATGGGGAACCTGGAGATCACGCAGATGGACACCAACAGGGACTTCTCGTTCCTGAAGGTAGCCTCCCCCACCCTCCCCCACCCTCCCCCATAATTTAATAATAGGAGATATAAAATGATGTGGCTGTAATTAAACTGTAACTAGCTTCACTAAATGAAACATTGTAAAATATAACGATAGATAATTATCTCACAACGTGTCATGTGTCCAGACCATCCGCGAGGTGACGGGCTACGTCCTCATCGCTATGAACCTGGTCCGAGACATCCCCCTGGACCAGCTGCAGGTGATCCGGGGCAACACGCTGTACGAGAGGCGCTTCGCCCTCTCCGTGTTCTTCAACTACCCCAAGGACGGCTCCAGCGGCCTGCAACACCTGGGCCTCACCAAGCTGACAGGTGTGGATGTCGAGAGAGGCGGGGCCAGGGGGGGGTCAGGGGGAGCGGGAGGCAGGCGGGGAAGGTTCCAGGGGAGGCGGGGTCAGGGGGGAGGTGGGGCCAGGGGGTAAGGCGGGGTCAGGGCGGAGGAGTCAGGGCCTCACAACAGAGATGGAACAGGGTGGGAACTCTGGGTTGCAAAGGTGACTGAGCCTCAAACAAACATGATGATTACTTTCCCCGGGTTCCAGGGTTAGGGTCAGGGTCAGGATTAGGGTTATTGTTAGGGTCAGGGTTAGGATCAGGGTCAGGGATAGCGTCAGGGTTATTGTTAGGGTCAGGGTCAGCGTCAGGGTTAGGGTCAGGGTTGGGGTTAGGATCAGGGTCAGGGTTAGGATCAGGGTCAGGGTTAGGATCAGGGTCAGGGTTAGGGTTGGGGTCAGGGTAAGGGTCAGGGTTGGGGTTAACAGACTGTTTCTCCCACAGACATCCTGGCTGGAGGTGTGCAGATCATCAACAACAAGTTCCTGAACTACGGACCCTGGGTCTCCTGGCAGGACATTGTGACAGACAGCAACGCTGCTATTGTGGTCCACGAGAATGGGGAGAGGGGTTGGTATTGA
Organism: Coryphaenoides rupestris; assembly: GCA_002895965.2. Lineage (NCBI taxonomy): Eukaryota > Metazoa > Chordata > Actinopteri > Gadiformes > Macrouridae > Coryphaenoides > Coryphaenoides rupestris. The sequence continues at coordinate 51,033 of PIJE02002589.1, forward strand.
AAGAGCAATATATTCCATTTTTATTATTATTGTTTATTTTATTATTATTATTATTATTATTATTGTTATATATATTATTATTATTATTATATTATTATTATTATTATTTATTATTTATTATTTATTATTATTATTATTGTTATTATTATTATTATTATATTATTATTATTGTTGTTGTTATTATTATTATTATTATTGTTATTATTATTATTATTATTATTATTATTATTGATCAGTGTGGTCTGTTTTTCAGGGGCCTGTCACCCCTCCTGCGGGCCCTACTGCTGGGGGCCCGGAGCTAACCAGTGCCAGAACCGTGAGCATTTCTCTTCCTGTTTTGACACAGAAGTATATCAGCAACATGAACTATCAGACACAACTTCAGTGCATACGTCACTTAATGAACTAAGATGTTGGTATGTTGGTACGTACTGACAAGACACTCAACACTGACTCCCATGTTCCCTCTGACTCCTGTGTTCCCTCTGACTCCTGTGTTCCCTCTGACTCCTGCGTGTTCCCTCTGACTCCCGTGTTCCCTCTGACTCCCGTGTTCCCTCTGACTCCTGCATGTTCCCTCTGACTCCCATGTTCCCTCTGACTCCCGTGTTCCCTCTGACTCCCATGTTCCCTCTGACTCCCATGTTCCCTCTGACTCCCGTGTTCCCTCTGACTCCCATGTTCCCTCTGACTCCCATGTTCCCTCTGACTCCTGTGTTCCCTCTGACTCCCATGTTCCCTCTGACTCCCGGTTGTCATAGTAACCAAGACAGTATGCGCGCTGCAGTGCAACGGCCGGTGTTTCGGGACCAGTCCTCGGGACTGCTGCCATGTGGAGTGTGCGGTGGGCTGCGCCGGACCCCAGGACTCACAATGCCTCGTGAGTCACGCTCCCAGCAACAGGATTGACTTGACCTGCAGTAGTTATCACCAGACATACACTGATCATGTCTATGTGTGTGTGTGTGTGTGTGTGTGTGTGTATAGGCGTGTCGTCACTTCAACGACTCGGGGGCGTGTGTACCTCACTGCCCGCAGGCTGAGATCTACAACAAGCACACGTTTCAGATGGAGAGCAACCCTCATGCTAAGTACCAGTACGGCTCCATCTGCGTGGCCCAGTGTCCCAGTGAGTGTGTGTATGTGTGTCCCAGTGAGTGTGTGTGTGTGTGTCCCAGTGAGTGTGTGTGTGTGTGTGTTTATAGCTGGAGGTCAACTTCCCACAGCTACTGTGTGACGTCCAGTCTCTCCCATAACCGTGATGGTCACTAATGAATCTCAATGAACCCTCGACACACCTTCTGACTCCTCCGGTGTCCTGTGTCCTGTGTCCTGTGTCCTGTGTCCTGTGTCCTGCGTCCTGTGTCCTGTGTCCTGTGTCCTGCGTCCTGCGTCCTGTGTCCTGCGTCCTGCGTCCTGCGTCCTGCGTCCTGTGTCCTGTCCTCTCACCCCAGCTCACTTCGTGGTGGACGACGGCTCTTGTGTGAGCGGCTGCCCTCCAGACAAGACGGAGGTGGAGCGTGGAGGTCAGAGGCAGTGTGAGGCCTGCAGCGGCCTCTGTCCTAAAGGTTAGACATCATCATCATGACATCATCATCATGACATCATCATCATGACATAATGACGTTACCTTGAAGCTGAGCTCAGTCAAGTCTCTTAAATATTAACTGCACCTTTAATAATACTAGTATATACAATAGCTCTTAAATCTGACCTACTGAACATTTAATAATACTATATAGTATATAATACTATATACTATAGTATATTGTAGCAGCCCGTCTTGAGAGACAGTGTAGTAAGTGGACCAATTGGAAGCAAGCAGACAGACCCAGGGTTACCTGACCAGGTGTGTTTGTGTGTGCAGCGTGTGAGGGAACCGGTGCGGAGCGCAGGCAGACGGTGGACTCCAGCAACATCGACAGCTTCATCAACTGCACCAAGATACAGGGCAGCCTCCATTTCCTCATCACTGGCATTCTTGGGTGAGTGGCGTCGACCAATCGGTGTGTTCCGCTGCAGGGAGTGGCAGCATCTCCCCGGCCGCTCCTGGGTGCTTCCTCAGCGGTCCTGACTCAATATAACGTTGATTTCCTTCAACTACTCCACAGAGACGAGTTTAAAAAGATTCCACCCTTGGATGCTAAGAAGCTGGAGGTGTTCCGCACTGTGAGGGAGATAACAGGTTGGCCTCAGCCGCCTCTGGTTGTCTTGTTGTGTTGCCTTGTGTTGTTTGTTGTCATTGTGTTGTTGTGTCTTGTGTTGTCTTGTTTCTTGTGTGTTGTCTTGTTGTCTTGTGTTGTGTTGTTGTTGTGTTGTCTTGTGTTGTCTTTGTTGTCTTGTTCTTGTCTTGTGTTGTGTTTGTTGTCTTGTGTGTTGTTGTCTTGTGTTCTCTTGTGTTGTGTTCTCTTGTGTTGTGTTGTCGTGTCTTGTGTTGTCGTGTCTTGTGTTGTCATGTAGTGTTGTTTATTCAGTAATATCCAGTCTTCTGCTGTGTTTGTCCAGTAGTATATGAGTAACAACATCAATATTCACACGTTAATTTGACAGATATCCTCAACATTCAGTCCTGGCCCAAAGAACTCAGCGATCTGTCAGTGTTCTCTAGTCTGACCACCATTCAGGGGAGGTCTCTCTATAAGTAAGATGTGTTTGTGTGTTTGTGTGTGTGTGTGTGTGTGTGTGTGTGCCCAACCTAATCTCTATTAACTGCCATGTGTTAAACAGTAACCATTTAACATGCTCATCTCCATGTCTAACAACAGCCCACCGTGTGTGTGTGTGTGTGTGTGTGTCTTCTGTTTCTAATAATGTGTGTGTTCTGGTCTCGTCCATGTGGGGTGTCCTGCTGTCTCTCACCAGTGTCAAGAGGTATGGTCGTTGCTCCTCCAGACAACCTCTGTTCACATCTGCTTCGTCTTGCGCGGATCTGTGGTTGATCTGTTTAAAGACGATGCTTTGTCCGTTTCTGAGGCTTCCCTGAGTGTCCGGCTGTGTTTGCAGGAAGTTCTCCCTGGTGGTGATGCGCGTGCCCACGCTGACGTCCCTCGGCCTGCGCTCGCTGCAGCAGATTAACGACGGCAGCGTGTACATCAGCCAGAACGCTCTCCTCTGCTTCCACCACACGGTCAACTGGAGCCGTCTGCTGCACGGCCGCAACAACCGACCCAACGACATCAAGCTCAACAGACCCCTGGAGCAGTGTGGTGAGACAGGCTGGGGTGGGTTAGACAGGCTGCTGTGTGGTGAGACAGGCTGGGGTGGGTTAGAGAGGCTGCTGTGTGGTGAGACAGGCTGGGGTGGGTTAGACAGGCTGCTGTGTATCATGTCCTACCTGGAGGTATCATGTCCTACCTGAAGGAATCATGTCCTACCTGGAGGTATCATGTCCGACCTGGAGGTATCATGTCCTACCTGGAGGTATCATGTCCTACCTGGAGGTATCATGTCCTACCTGGAGGTATCATGTCCGACCTGGAGGTATCATGTCCTACCTGGAGGTATCATGTCCTACCTGTCTCACCACACAGCAGCCTCTCTAACCCACCCCAGCCTGTCTCACCACACAGCAGCCTGTCTAACCCACCCCAGCCTGTCTCACCACACAGCAGCCTGTCTAACCCACCCCAGCCTGTCTCACCACACTGCTCCAGGGGTCTGTTGAGCTTGATGTCGTTGCGTCGGTTGTTGCGGCCGTGCAGCAGACGGCTCCAGTTGACCGTGTGGTGGAAGCAGAGGAGAGCGTTCTGGCTGATGTACACGCTGCCGTCGTTAATCTGCTGCAGCGAGCGCAGGCCGAGGGACGTCAGCGTGGGCACGCGCATCACCACCAGGGAGAAACTTCCTTGCAAACACAGCCGGACACTCAGGGAAGCCTCAGAAACGGACGAAGCATCGTCTTTAAACAGATCAACCACAGATCCGCGCAAGACGAAGCAGATGTGAACAGAGGTTGTCTGGAGGAGCAACGACCATACCTCTTGACACTGGTGAGAGACAGCAGGACACCCCACATGGACGAGACCAGAACACACACATTATTAGAAACAGAAGACACACACACACACACACACACACGGTGGGCTGTTGTTAGACATGGAGATGAGCATGTTAAATGGTTACTGTTTAACACATGGCAGTTAATAGAGATTAGGTTGGGCACACACACACACACACACACACACACAAACACACAAACACATCTTACTTATAGAGAGACCTCCCCTGAATGGTGGTCAGACTAGAGAACACTGACAGATCGCTGAGTTCTTTGGGCCAGGACTGAATGTTGAGGATATCTGTCAAATTAACGTGTGAATATTGATGTTGTTACTCATATACTACTGGACAAACACAGCAGAAGACTGGATATTACTGAATAAACAACACTACATGACAACACAAGACACGACAACACAAGACACGACAACACAACACAAGAGAACACAACACAAGAGAACATAGGAGTATTCAAGAGACTGCAAGACAACACAACAAGACAACAAAACAGGACAACACAAGAGAACACACGACACCACAAAACAACCCAAAGGAACACAACAAAACACAACACAAGACAACAAGACAACAACACAAGACAACAAGATAACAACACAAGACAACAAGACAACAACACAAGACAACAAGATAACAACACAAGGCAACACAACAAGACAACCAGAGGCGGCTGAGGCCAACCTGTTATCTCCCTCACAGTGCGGAACACCTCCAGCTTCTTAGCATCCAAGGGTGGAATCTTTTTAAACTCGTCTCTGTGGAGTAGTTGAAGGAAATCAACGTTATATTGAGTCAGGACCGCTGAGGAAGCACCCAGGAGCGGCCGGGGAGATGCTGCCACTCCCTGCAGCGGAACACACCGATTGGTCGACGCCACTCACCCAAGAATGCCAGTGATGAGGAAATGGAGGCTGCCCTGTATCTTGGTGCAGTTGATGAAGCTGTCGATGTTGCTGGAGTCCACCGTCTGCCTGCGCTCCGCACCGGTTCCCTCACACGCTGCACACACAAACACACCTGGTCAGGTAACCCTGGGTCTGTCTGCTTGCTTCCAATTGGTCCACTTACTACACTGTCTCTCAAGACGGGCTGGCTACAATATACTATAGTATATAGTATTATATACTATATAGTATTATTAAATGTTCAGTAGGTCAGATTTAAGAGCTATTGTATATACTAGTATTATTAAAGGTGCAGTTAATATTTAAGAGACTTGACTGAGCTCAGCTTCAAGGTAACGTCATTATGTCATGATGATGATGTCATGATGATGATGTCATGATGATGATGTCTAACCTTTAGGACAGAGGCCGCTGCAGGCCTCACACTGCCTCTGACCTCCACGCTCCACCTCCGTCTTGTCTGGAGGGCAGCCGCTCACACAAGAGCCGTCGTCCACCACGAAGTGAGCTGGGGTGAGAGGACAGGACACAGGACGCAGGACGCAGGACGCAGGACGCAGGACGCAGGACACAGGACACAGAACGCAGGACGCAGGACGCAGGACACAGGACGCAGGACGCAGGACACAGGACACAGGACACAGGACACAGGACGCAGGACACAGGACACAGGACACAGGACACAGGACACAGGACACCGGAGGAGTCAGAAGGTGTGTCGAGGGTTCATTGAGATTCATTAGTGACCATCACGGTTATGGGAGAGACTGGACGTCACACAGTAGCTGTGGGAAGTTGACCTCCAGCTATAAACACACACACACACACACTCACTGGGACACACACACACACACTCACTGGGACACACATACACACACTCACTGGGACACTGGGCCACGCAGATGGAGCCGTACTGGTACTTAGCATGAGGGTTGCTCTCCATCTGAAACGTGTGCTTGTTGTAGATCTCAGCCTGCGGGCAGTGAGGTACACACGCCCCCGAGTCGTTGAAGTGACGACACGCCTATACACACACACACACACACACACACACACATAGACATGATCAGTGTATGTCTGGTGATAACTACTGCAGGTCAAGTCAATCCTGTTGCTGGGAGCGTGACTCACGAGGCATTGTGAGTCCTGGGGTCCGGCGCAGCCCACCGCACACTCCACATGGCAGCAGTCCCGAGGGACTGGTCCGAAACACCGGCCGTTGCACTGCAGCGCGCATACTGTCTTGGTTACTATGACAACCGGGAGTCAGAGGGAACATGGGAGTCAGAGGGAACACAGGAGTCAGAGGGAACATGGGAGTCAGAGGGAACATGGGAGTCAGAGGGAACACGGGAGTCAGAGGGAACATGGGAGTCAGAGGGAACATGCAGGAGTCAGAGGGAACACGGGAGTCAGAGGGAACACGGGAGTCAGAGGGAACACAGGAGTCAGAGGGAACACGGGAGTCAGAGGGAACACGCAGGAGTCAGAGGGAACACGGGAGTCAGAGGGAACACGGGAGTCAGAGGGAACACGGGAGTCAGAGGGAACACGCAGGAGTCAGAGGGAACACAGGAGTCAGAGGGAACATGGGAGTCAGTGTTGAGTGTCTTGTCAGTACGTACCAACATACCAACATCTTAGTTCATTAAGTGACGTATGCACTGAAGTTGTGTCTGATAGTTCATGTTGCTGATATACTTCTGTGTCAAAACAGGAAGAGAAATGCTCACGGTTCTGGCACTGGTTAGCTCCGGGCCCCCAGCAGTAGGGCCCGCAGGAGGGGTGACAGGCCCCTGAAAAACAGACCACACTGATCAATAATAATAATAATAATAATAATAATAATAACAATAATAATAATAATAATAACAACAACAATAATAATAATATAATAATAACAACAATAATAACAATAATAATAA
>PIJE02002589.1:60379-63311 GCA_002895965.2 Coryphaenoides rupestris
AGACAGAGAGAGAGAGACAGAGACAGACAGATAGACAGACAGAGAGAGAGAGACAGACAGATAGACAGACAGAGAGAGAGAGACAGAGACAGACAGATAGACAGACAGAGAGACAGAGAGACAGAGACAGACAGTGTGTTTGTCAGTCTGTGCACGAACAGATGTCACTGGTCGTAGTGAAGACATTTACATTTACATTTACATTTAGAGCATTTGTCAGACGCTTTTATCCAAAGCGACTTACAAAGAGTACATTTGTTGAAGGAGACAGCAATATATCACTGTGGTACATAAAGATAAGACTAGAGCAGGTTTACAGCATTAGTTGCAAGGCTAATAGAACAAATTCTAATAGAACACCTTCTCCTGTCTGGCCAGGAGAAGGTCTGTCTGGTCATGAGAAGGTCTGTCTGGTCAGGAGAAGGTCTGACACTGGTCAGGAGAATGTCTGTCTGGTCAAGAGAAGGTCTGACTGGTCAGTAGAAGGTCTGACTGGTCAGTAGAAGGTCTGTCTGGTCAGGAGAAGGTCTGTCTGGTCAGGAGAAGGCCTATCTGGTCAAGAGAAGGTCTGTCTGGTCAGGAGAAGGCCTATCTGGTCGAGAGAAGGTCTGTCTGGTCAGGAGAAGGCCTATCTGGTCAAGAGAAGGTCTGTCTGGTCAGGAGAAGGCCTATCTGGTCAAGAGAAGGTCTGTCTGGTCAGGAGAAGGCCTATCTGGTCAAGAGAAGGTCTGTCTGGTCAGGAGAAGGCCTATCTGGTCAAGAGAAGGTCTGTCTGGTCAGGAGAAGGCCTATCTGGTCGAGAGAAGGTCTGTCTAAAGTGGGGAAGGTCTGTCTGGTCAGGAGAAGGTCTGGAATGCCGTCATCAGCCCCTATGTGGACCAGCTCTGCCCGGGGCATGTGGAGAGGAGAGTGGAGACTCTCAGACAAAGTCCCACATTGTGGTTCCATTATAAAAGTGTCCAGTGTGTCCCAGAGAATAGAAATACAACCATAGATAGTGCTCTGTGTGTGTGTGTGTGTGTGTGTGTGTGTGTGTGTGTGGTGTGTGTGTGTGTGTGTGTGTGTGTGTGTGTGTGTGTGGTGTGTGTGTGTGTGTGTGTGGTGTGTGTGTCTCAGATATGTGTGATCCTGACATCAGAGGACAATGGGTTGTGTGTGTGAACTAAATTCTGCTATAAAGAGGGAATGTGGTGACCAACGGGACATGGCGACCATCACTAAGGACCAGCACTAAGGACCATCACTAAGGACCAGCACTAAGGACCATCACGAAGGACCATCACTAAGGACCAGCACTAAGGACCATCACTAAGGACCAGCACTAAGGACCATCACTAAGGACCATCACTAAGGACCAGCACTAAGGACCAGCACTAAGGACCAGCACTAAGGACCATCACTAAGGACCAGCACTAAGGACCAGCACTAAGGACAAGCACTAAGGACCATCACTAAGGACCATCACTAAGGACCATCACTAAGGAACAGCACTAAGGACCATCACTAAGGACCAGCACTAAGGAGCATCACTAAGGACCAGCACTAAGGACCATCATGAAGGACCAATGCTAAGGACCAGCACTAAGGACCATCACTAAGGACCATCATGAAGGACCAACGCTAAGGACCAGCACTAAGGACCATCACTAAGGACCAGCACTAAGGAGCATCACTAAGGACCATCACTAAGGAGCATCACTAAGGACCAGCACTAAGGACCATCATGAAGGACCAATGCTAAGGACAACGCTAAGGACCAGCACTAAGGACCAGCAACTAAGGACCAACGCTAAGGACCAGCACTAAGGACCAGCACTAAGGACCAGCACTAAGGACCAGCGCTAAGGACCAATGCTAAGGACCAGCACTAAGGACCAGCACTAAGAACCAGCGCTAAGGACCAATGCTAAGGACCAGCACTAAGGACCAGCACTAAGAACCAGCGCTAAGGACCAATGCTAAGGACCAGCACTAAGGACCAGCACTAAGAACCAGCGCTAAGGACCAATGCTAAGGACCAGCACTAAGGACCAGCACTAAGAACATGGAGATGTGTGAATTAGATCTTAATCCAGAGTTAGTTAAACTAACATGGAGATGTGTGAATTAGATCTTAATCCAGAGTTAGTTTCCACTAAGAGAGATAGAGGGTTAGAGATTTGGGGTTGTTAGAGAGTTAGAGGGTTAGAGAGTTAGAGAGTTAGAGGGTCAGAGAGTTAGAGAGTTAGAGAGTTAGAGGGTTAGAGAGTTAGAGAGTTAGAGGGTTAGAGGGTTAGAGGGTTAGAGAGTTATAGAGTTATAGAGTTAGAGGGTCAGAGAGTTAGAGGGTTAGAGGGTTAGAGAGTTAGAGGGTTAGAGGGTTAGAGGGTCAGAGAGTTATAGAGTTAGAGGGTTAGAGGGTTAGAGGGTTAGAGGGTTAGAGAGTTAGAGGGTTAGAGGGTTAGAGAGTTAGAGGGTCAGAGAGTTATAGAGTTAGAGAGTTAGAGGGTTAGAGAGTTAGAGGGTTAGAGAGTTAGAGAGTTAGAGAGTTAGAGAGTTAGAGGGTCAGAGAGTTAGAGAGTTAGAGAGTTAGAGATTTAGAGGGTTAGAGAGTTAGAGGGTTAGAGGGTTAGAGGGTTAGAGAGATAGAGAGATAGAGAGTTAGAGAGTTAGAGAGTTAGAGAGTTAGAGGGTCAGAGAGTTAGAGAGTTAGAGAGTTAGAGAGTTAGAGGGTTAGAGAGTTAGAGAGTTAGAGAGTTAGAGGGTTAGAGAGTTAGAGAGTTAGAGGGTTAGAGGGTTAGAGAGTTAGAGAGTTAGAGGGTTAGAGAGTTAGAGAGTTAGAGGGTTAGAGAGTTAGAGGGTTAGAGAGTTAGAGAGTTAGAGGGTTAGAGAGTTAGAGAGTTAGAGAGTTAGAGAGTTAGAGGGTTAGAGAGTTAGAGGGTTAGAGGGTTAG
>PIJE02002590.1:22378-24878 GCA_002895965.2 Coryphaenoides rupestris
AGAGAGAGAGAGACTACAGGAGCATCCCACGGTGAGGCGGGACTCTGACAAGCGCGCGTGTCGCTCTCTCCCGAGGCCCTCTGAACTTCCCCTTCAGTCGCCTGATGAAATATTTAGCATTACAATAGCAACCTCTTTAAGCCAGCGTGTGTGTGTGTGTCTGCCTGTGTGTGTGTTGTGTCCGTGTGGTGTGTGTTCCTGTGTGTGTGTGTGTGTTGTGTGTGTGTTGTGTTGTGTGTGTGGGGGCGGTGGGCGGAGGAGGGGGTGAGGGGGATGTATTGTGTGGTAGACTGTGCCGTTGTTGTCCGATGTCGTGTTTGTTTCCGGGGTGTAAAATATCACATGTCGCCTGCTGCTGCTGCTGCTGCTGTATCATCCAGGCCCCTTCGGCTGCACCGTACACCCTCCTCCTCATCATCACCAGCGTTGTGGTAAGAAGATGATGATGATGAAGATGGTGGTGATGAGGATGATGATGATGATGATGATGATAAGGAGGAGGAGTGATGATGATGATCGCGAAGATGATGATGATGATTAACGTTTAACCCCACTGACTCCTACCCCCCATGGACATATGGGGGACATACTGCATTACACTAACGCACATCTTATCTTCTCTTCAATTGCACCTTTGTATTGCTTATTATTTTTGATTTGGTTCAAATATATTTTGGGAATTCTTGCAATTTTTTTTGAATTTCTATAGTATTACTCTCTGTTTAATGTTCAATGTTAGACACCAATTGCAAAAATGAAGGCAATAAAGCTGAAATGATGATGATTGTGATGATCATTGTGATGATGATTGTGATGATGATTCTATGATTATTCTGTATGATCTGATGTGATGAATGATGATGATGATTGATGATGATGATGATGATGATGATCAGCATTATCGAGTGTTGGGGGAGAAAATGAAGAACAAGGAATAGAGCGTGCAAAACAAAAATGAAATGAGTTCATACAATCATAAGCCTTATTATAAAGCATTAGCTTAGGTAAGGTTTAGGTTGGGTCGTAAAAGTTTAGGTCATAAAAGTCACCGTTCGTAAATGCTTACTAGACCGCATAACGATGAGTGGGGACATGATCTTATCTTACGATATAAAAATGTTCTGTATTTGTAGTTCCCCCATATTAACCGTGTTGCTCTGATATAAGACATTTGTTTTAATCTCAATGGCAGGAGGTTATAACTCTGTCTAATAGTCGCTAATATTTGTGTGCGACAGCGTTTACACTGTACATCACCACGACTACGAGACACGATATCGTTGAGATGCATCCAGTCTGTCCTGCACCACCCAAGAACCTGTCACCTGCTCGCCTCAACCTCGGTTGAGGTTTCGCCTTTTTTCTTCTCGTTTCTTTCATTTCTAATTGTAAAAAAGAAAAAGGAAAAAAACCGTCGAGGTACCGCCGAGGCCCGGGCGAGGTGTTGTATTCAATATATGGGCTTTCATGTGATAAATTGAACGTTATTCATATATGAGTGCACACTGTGCTTTTTTTTGCTCGCTCTCTGTGTGTGTGTGTGTGTGTGTGTGTGCGTGTGTGTGTGTGTGTGTGTGTGTGTGTGTGTGTGTGTGTGTTTTCTGTTGGTTATTCTGGAGAGAAGTTGGCCTCCCCGACGCCAAGGGACCCCTTTTCCTTTTAACTGAGAAGCGTTTCGTCGGTTGGAGGAGGAGGAGTGGGGGGGAGGGGTGGGTGAGGGAGAGAGGGAGGGGAGAGAGAGGGGGAGTTGGCGGACGGAGGGCGGGGGGGGATGGGGGGTGGGGTTATGGGGATGAGGTAAGGGTGGGGTCGATTCTCCACAGACCTCGATACAATTACTCACGCCTCCCCCCCCCCCCCTCCCTCGTTCTCCTTCCCTTCCTCCTCTCCTCCTCTTCTACCCTCCTCATCCGTCCACCCGCCTCTATCCATCCCGTCCACCACACACACACACACACACACACACACACACACACGCACACACACACAAACACACACACACACACACACACACACACACACACACATCACGTCTGGCCCCTCGGTCTCTGCGCAGCGCCATGGGGAATAGGACGGGCCCCGGCGATTCGGCAGAAGGTTTTGGTCAGTGAGGCGTCAAATGCGGGGCCCTCTTCTCACACTCCGGGGCCGGTGGGCGGGGGGGGTGGGGGAGAGCGGGGTTGAGGGGAGGGGGAGGGAGGGGGGGGGGGGGGGGTCGCGCCTGCGGAAGACTTGCATTGTGCATTTTCACACACCGCTCTCCGAGGGGGCCGCCGGAATCCCTAGCCCCCGGGAAGAGGGAAAGTGGGTATGAAGAAGCAGAGAGAGAGAGATGGAGAGAGGGAGGGAGAGGGGAGGGAGAGATGGAGAGAGGAGAGAGAGAGAGAGAGAGAGAGAGAGAGAGAGAGAGAGAGAGAGAGAGAGAGAGAGAGAGAGAGAGGGAGAGGAGGGAGAGAGGAGAGAGAGAGGAGAGAGGGAGTGAGAGAGAGAGAGGGATGGA
>PIJE02002590.1:29878-34878 GCA_002895965.2 Coryphaenoides rupestris
AACAGCTTCTACCTTTATCAAACTAATGAAATTAGGCATTCACACGAGGCTACACGATGACATATTGAGGCAAACTTGTTGTATTCCTCTCTAATGTCGCTTCCCCTGTAACTTTACAGGGCCGCATCTGGCCCACGGGCCGCATGTTTGACACCCCGGCTGTAAGGAATGAGGATAATGTAATGAGCTACTTTTATATGGAGCGGGTCGATTTCTTCGCTCCCCTCGAATCCCTCTTTGTTTTGATGAGGTCTGGAGAGTTAAGTCAGGATATATGAAGTACAGGGAATCGCAGCACCGACGCACTCACACACTCAGTACACAGGCTCCAATTTGGTGTATTGCCACAGCGATGGCTCTTTTTTAATGGCGGCCACAATCCGATTGGTTTATTCAGACTTCGATACACACACACACACACACACACACACACACACACACACACACACACGCTTACTGTTGAAAAGCGCACAGGGGGGCCGGTGGCTCTGAGCTTGTGACAGGACCCCGACCAGAACAGACATAGACACAGTCTTGATGCCTCCCATACCCCCAAACACCGTCCAACTGAGACTCAACTAAAAACCAGCCAACCAACCGACCACCAGGCCTTGTCAGACACCTAGATCCATAGTCCCCTCCCTCCGTGTATACCTGGTCCTGGCGAAGACCCCTCCAGACCCCTCCTAACTCTGACAAAGTAAATGGATTGCATTTATATATCGCTTTTATCCAAAGTGCTTGACAGTATTGCCTCACATTCACCCATTCATACACCGACGGCGGTGCCAACCATGCAAGGTAACAACCAACACGTCAGGAGCAGTTAGGGTTAGGTGGTGTCTTGCTCAGGGACACCTCCACACTTAGCTAGGAGGGGGAGGAGCCCGGGGATCGAACCAGCAACCTTCCTGTTGCCAGACAACCGCTCTGACCTCCCGAGCTACTGCTAAAGCGTGTACAGAAACACGTCTGACTCCACTTGAGTCCAGAAATACCTACTTTGACTTTCGAAAACCAGCAAACGGAATGTGCATTATAAGGTCACCTCGGACACGGAGGCGGCCGTATCAAGACCGCCGATGTATGTAGACTTGTTCAACCCTGTGTGTCTCTTCCCATCACACACCCTCGACTCATCTTGCGTGGCGTAGAGAGAGAGAGAGAGAGAGAGAGAGAGAGAGAGAGAGAGAGAGAGAGAGAGAGAGAGACGGTGCAGAAGTCGGACAAGGCCAGCGTCGGGTAGCCGGTTTTATATTTATATCCTCCTCCTCCTCCATTCCCTCCTCATCCTCCTCCTCCCCAACGACGCAACAACAACCCCAACCCCAACGCCAACCCCGAACCCTCCTGGGATTATTCTTTTTTAAAAAGTCAAGTCTCAATCCTCCCTCCCTTTTCAATATTCACCGCCCCGCACATAATAGAAGTTGTTTCGTCGAGCGGCATTATGAGAGGGAGATGAGTGGGGGGGGGGGGGGGGTCGGGTGAGGGGGTGGATGGAGGTCGTGCACATTACTACAGCAACTGATTACCCTCCCCTGACGTCGAGGAGGACGTTCGCCGCCTGGCCCCCGGCAGCGCAGGCAGGCACTTACAATTACTTATTCATAATGCATCTGCTAAAAAAAGGGAGGAAAAAAAATGCACTTTATTGTCTCCGTTCTGCATCTTATTTTACCCCCGCAGACCGTAGACGGACCCACGGAGAGATGGGGGGAGAGTGGGGGGAGAGTGGGGGGAGAGGGGGGGGGGGGGAGGCACGTTCTGAGGACCTCCTTCTAATGAAAGAGCTATGTTAATATCAAGGAGGATGAGGCTCGCCGTGCACAATGTGGAAACTCAATCACAACTGCCTTCAATCACTCAGCGGCAGAACAAGCGAAAAGTGGATGCATTTGAATATTTTTTACTCCCCCCCCACGCCCCCAACCCACCCCTCCCCCCACCCCCACCCCACCCCCCACCGTCTTACCTTGGAGGGTATTAAAACTATACAATTTTAATACGTATTTAACATGCACTTGCTTTTTGGGTGGGCTTCTCGCATTCTCGTCCCATTTCCTTTTCCTTTTTTTTTTTTTCCCTGCGGTTTTTGTGTTCACGGAAGACAGGTAATCCGGGAGTACTTGTGGCAGTTATGGGCATGACATGGTTTTCCAACCGGTTCTGTCTCCCCCCCCTCTTCTCTCCCTCCCTCCCTCCATCGCCTCCTCTCTCTCTTCGAGTCTCATTCTATAATCACTGCATTAAGACCTGATATGCAGACTGGATTACTCTCTCTCTCTGTCTCTCTGTCTCTCTCTCTCCCTCTCCTCTCTCTCTCTCTCTCTGTCTCTCTCTCTCTCTCTGTCTCTCTCATCCATTTACTTTGTCAGAGTTAGGAGGGGTCTGGAGGGGTCTTCGCCAGGACCAGGTATACACGGAGGGAGGGGACTATGGATCTAGGTGTCTGACAAGGCCTGGTGGTTGGTTGGTTGGCTGGTTTTTAAGTTGAGTCTCAGTTGGACGGTGTTTGGGGGTATGGGAGGCATCAAGACTGTGTCTGTGTCTGTTCTGGTCGGGGTCCTGTCACAAGCTCAGAGCCACCGGACCCCCTGTGCGCTTTTCAACAGTAAGCGTGTGTGTGTGTGTGTGTGTCTGTGTGTGTGTGTGTGTGTGTGTGTGTGTGTGTGTGTGTGTGTGTGTGTGTACTCTGTCTTACACGGTGGCTGTTTTGATGGGTATACACACGCACACACGCACACACACACACACACGCACACGCACACACACACACAGCTGGTGAAAATCATCGTGATTGGCACGTCTCCTTGTTTGGGTGAGTCCACACTTTCCCGCTTAAAAGCTGCGTCATCAAATACACAAACATTGCCTTTAGCATTAATGCAACTTTAACTTTCAGCAAATAAAGCAATCAGCAAAAAGTGTTCAATTGCATGTACAGTCGTGCACGGGTCACGGTGTTTGCATTTAACATTTACTTGTGTGTGTGTGTTCGTGTTGTCGCAAAAAGACAAATGAACAAATGTGCATGTTTAGTTTTGTACCTTATATACCTTAATTGATATATACTGTATATACGAATGAGGACCAGTGGGGTTGGGGGGGGGGAAAAAAAGGTACAAATAATAGATCAAGTCTCACGACGGTGACAGTTATGAAATGTAAGCTATCCGCTCCGAACAAATATGCCTCCATTAGCATATTCCCCACAAACACCAGATGCTTACCTTTAATTTAAATGACGAACACGAACACACGGCTTGTAACGTGTAATAAAGCCTGATATGCGGGCCACCTTTTCGGGAGACGCGTCGTTGAAAATAATACTTTGGAGAAGTTGATTCACGGGAGATTACGGCAAATAGCAAACTTGCAAAAAAAAAGATATACTGTATATATATATACTGTATATATATGACCCACGTTATGCACATGCAAATAGTAGTACTTCCAAGAGTCATAATAACCATAATAATATGATCAGAATATAATTATGATCAGAATTATTGCCATAATAGTATGGAATCACAGAGGATCAAATAATCCATGAATTGGCATCCTTCATATCAGCAACGGTACACAGTACCAGGTGGACTTACATTTACATTTACATTCGCATTTACATTTAGGGTATTTGGCAGACACTTGTCATCCAAAGCGACTTACAAGTTTGAAAGAGACAGCAATATATCGCTGTGGTACATAAAGATACGAATAGAGAGTTTCAAGCATTCATAATTGCAAGGTTAATAGAACAGTTTCATAATTGCTGGGTTAAGATACTTAACTTGACTTAACTTGCATATGTTTTATATATACACACACGCGGGACCCGGTCCATTATACAGTAAATCGGGTGCCAAACAAAATGGAACCAAAGGCCAAAAGGAGGTGTTGGAAGGGAATCCATGTATATATTTCAAAGGCGAGAGTAGGATCTCTTATCTACACAGATTGACCATGAGTCCCGGCCACGGAGCCCGGCGACCGTCTCCAACAAGCTGCCCCCTGCTCCACCCGGTATGTATACACCGCTCTGCTACACGCTACAAGTCCAAGCGGAAACAAGAGGCCCGACGCTCACACTTACAAGGAGCGCGGTGACTTACATCGGCTTAACTTTCCCTTTCCCTCTTGTTATCGGGGAGCTAAGATGGATGAAGAGGTGTGTGCCTGTGTGTGTGTGTGTGTGTGTGTGTGTGTGTGTGTCTGTGGCTGGTCGGTTGCTAGGGGAAACGCCGGGCGACGGCCGGTTAACTAAGTGCAGCGAGGAGGAGGACGCTCCTGCTACCGCTAGCGCCACCGCCGCCACACACATCAATTATGGATCAAGCCAGAGAACTTTCACGTGTCAGGCCTCTTAGAGAGCCTGTAACGGAGGGGGGAGAGAGAGAGGGGAGAGTCAGGGAGGGGAGAGAGAGAGAGAGAGAGAGAGAGAGAGAGAGAGAGAGAGAGGGCCACAGAGACAGATAGATAGATGTAAACAGGGAGATAGAGAAAGAGACAGACAGACAGAGAGACAAAGAGAGAGAGAGAGAGAGAGAGAAAGAGAGAGAGAGAGAAATGGGAACATAGAGAACAAGAGAGAGAAACAGAGAGACGACAATAGAGTGAAAGATAGAGAGAGAAGGGCAGAGAGAACGAGAGAGAGAGTTATATATCGCTTTTATCCAAAGCGCTTGACAGTATTGCCTCACATTCACCCATTCATACACCGACGGCGGTGCCAACCATGCAAGGTAACAACCAACACGTCAGGAGCAGTTAGGGTTAGGTGGTGTCTTGCTCAGGGACACCTCCACACTTAGCTAGGAGGGGGAGGAGCCCGGGGATCGAACCAGCAACCTTCCTGTTGCCAGACAACCCGCTCTGACCTCCCGAGCTACTGCTAAAGCGTGTACAGAAACACGTCTGACTCCACTTGAGTCCAGAAATACCTACTTTGACTTTCGAAAACCAGCAAACGGAATGTGCATTATAAGGTCACCTCGGAC